>JAHLKF010000058.1:0-28552 GCA_025558075.1 Gaertneriomyces semiglobifer
GCTGTAACTCGGATGCGCGGCACATCTTTAATGGACGGCCACCGCATACTTGGAGAAATCCTTTTTTCAAAGCCGAAAAGTGCGGCTGAACGATGGTGTTCACGTAATGGTCGATAAATAGTCGAACGTACTCCTCCCGAGTTTCGTTGGTAACCAGGATGTTATCGCCGTTATGAATTAATGGGAACGTTTTCACGGTCCCGTAAAAGTCGTATGAGGTTTCGAAGGTGCGGCAGAAAATATCCGCAACGTCGCCATTTTCCCATTCTAGTAATGAACGCAAACCGCGTCCAAGCGTAGGCCATGCCACGGTAAAGTCGTCTAAGGTGACGGATTCGTCTAAAAGTTTCTTGTACATCAAGGGAGGGAAGTGGGTATTGAGCATTATCCCATTATAAACCGCCAACCCAATAATAATGCCAACAAGCTCATACTGGCGATGCGATTCCAGGGATGCTGGATTGATCCAACAGTAATGCGTTTCCTCATCCTCAATAAAGATGCCGTAGTCCGTGTCCAACAGCTTGCTCATGATGACTTGGAAAAACTCCTTTTGAACTCCGCCTTGATCCATGCCTTCCTCACCTCCTTCCACAAAGCGGACTTTTAGCGGCTTCTTGAGGTCGCTCGCTTTCTTGGCAACTTGCGCAAGCACGTCCTCAACAAGGTGCTCTCGCCGTACTTCAAGAACAAGAAATGGATTGGTGGCATGCTTCAGTTCCCGCTCCAAACGGGTGACTGACGGGGATGACGGAAGGAATCGCTGAGCGTGTACCACTAGCGCTTGGTGAACAAAAGCATCTTCAAACTCCAGAGACATCTGCACCATGGCGTCAATTCTCATGATGCGGGTTTTGGCAATCGGATGGAATAGGAATGGATAGTTAAAAAAGGTAAACTCTGGAATCACCGCCTGTGCATCGTCGGTCGTCGATGGGTCTCGTACTCTCTTCCAGATCTTGTATTCTTCTTTGAAGTTCAAGCGTCTACAGAGAGGTTCATTGTAGAAAGCTGATAAGGGTATTTTGGCTTCTGACTCTGATAATTCGTTCGCAGCACAAAGCACTTGCAAAGCCTTGACGGATCCCACAAGGGCATTGTCCGGCTTCGGACTTGGATAAAAGTGGTCTACCAGGTATTGTTGAAATAGCTGAACGACTTTCGCAAACCTGGAAGGCTCGTATCTGGTGGACAGCCGAACTGATAAGACTAGAGAGGTTTTGAATGCAAGGAGCGCAGCCTACCTCGCAAACCACTTAATCAAGATCTTCCTGGATGAGGTTGGGATGCCGCCAATGATCAGGCACACATTCTTCAACAAAGAATCATGGGAATTCCGATTCGACAATAGAGGATTCTAAAACAGTAGAAACATTAGGCGATAACTGCTAGCGACCGTCAAACGATCGACTTACCTCCAAAACGATAAGCAAAACTCTTAGCCACAAGCGCGACCCGTCTAACAGGTGCCGGTTGAGAACGAGCCGCGCAAGCAAAATTTCTAAGGCATTGATCAATGGATTCATAAAAGTTTCCTTGGGCTCCAAATGCAGTATTAATTTGTAAGCTTCACCAACAGCGACAACGTCCAGTCCAGACGGATGTCGATGAAGCTGTGGCTCTGAGGCAGATTCGTTTTCATATAGAAAACTTCTTCCTAGTGCTTCTCCATCAGCAAATACCGTCCTCAGAACATTCACCAGAAACTGCGGGTCGCCGCCAGTATCTTGATAGGTGGCCACAGCAGACCGTAATAGCGGTAGGTTGAGGTACTTTAAACTCAGCTCGGCAGCATCGGAGTGTTGCAGCGGTGTGCTTCTAGAGCGAACATGCGCTGAAGGAAAATGTAACGTAGAGAGGATCCCGGCATGGAATGGCGGATCATCCAGTGAGGCATCGGTAACAGGTTGCTCATGAGGCGTGTCACAAAAGGTTCTATCCGGCAAGTCCGTTGTACTTCTGCTTTTGACAAGCAAGGTATCTTTATGTTCGCCTTCGACAAGTCTCTTTATCCATCGTAGGCCGAGAAAGGATCCGTCCTCTTTGGGCTCACGGAGGGATCTTCCCAGGACGACTTCAGATGGCAATTCGGGTTGCTGTTGGTCCAAAATTTCACTTGTAGAGTGCGAGCGTCGCATCGACGACGAGGCTTGTATTGGTGAGGTAAACAAGGATGCGAAGGGGGAGGAGGATAATAAAGACGAAAGGAAAGGCTGCGATGGGGCGGGACCTGCAAGAGACGACGTTCGCGAAGTAGACACTTCGTCGTGCTCTTTAAATGCAGAAGACTCAGATGCTCCGCTCCCTAATCGGTGATCCTTCTCCAAATGATGCTGCCGGAAATGCGCGTCAGCTGATGACTTTTCCAGGTGGACTGACCGACTCATGCGAGGACTGTGTGTTGGACTCGCAAAGGGGGATAGCGACTCCGGAAGTGCAACATCCGCCGGTATCCTAGGACAGTAAAAAACCCGTGGTCGAGAGGCGAGTTGAACTGCCATGATGGCGGCAGCTTCTGGAGTGAGTCGAGGGCCAATCTTACATGAGGCACATAACTTGTGTGTACATGTCGCGTCGCCGCAGCCTAGTGCCAGCTGGTAGTAATATCTAGATGATATCAAACGGTGAAAACAAACTCGCGAGGAATCGATCCAAATACATTGACCGCACCTTCTTACACATTTTTCAAACTTCTGCTTAGCTGCACTGATCGGACTGTTCGGCAAATCGTAGGATCTCCTCGGTGCAGCATCATGTAATGATCGACTGAGAATAGGGTCACTCAAAGCGGCTTTGAAAGAAGGCGAACGCGGAATAGACGTCGCTGAGGAGTGGTCAGCTACCGGTGAAGGAGGAGGAGGCGCAGTTGGCGCATATGGCAGAGGTACACCATGGCCCTCAATATTTATATCTCGTCCATGAATTGGGGGAGCTCCATTTAATTCCAGTGCGCTTTCCAAGGGAAGCTTAAATTTTGCCGTTCCAGGCGACGTGACGGCACTTGGGCCAGCACTCCCCATCTCCACAAGCGCAGCTTGAGTTTCGGAGGTCCGTGAGGTTCCCATAGTCTGATGTTCCCGAATGGCAGATCAATTGGGAAACCACCGCATCAATCGCACTGAGTTGCATGCAGAAGGTTTTTTGAAGGGAAAATGCGAGCTGCTCACACGCCTCACACTTCTGATTCTATTAATAACACACGAGGCGACGCCACAATAGTCAAGCGGCAGCAATGGAAAATAAAAAACCTTTAAAAGAAATGTGCGAACCGTTTTGTCAAGTCGTCTGAATGAGGATGGAGGTGGGGTGGAAATACAGCAAAAGAGTTGTCATCGACAGATGGACAGCAGGCAGCTTCATGTTGACGAAAGCTAGATGGTGCAAACCCGATCGATAGCCAAGCGATTTCTCATCGACCGATCGCCAACATCACTTCTCCCCATCCGTTGTTAGGTTAAGTGTTATTGACGGGGTGGAGTACATAATGGAATCTGAAAAGACAGTCTTCACAACGGTCATGAAGCGCGGGTGGTCATTTTGCCAGACACCAGCAGTCGTGCGTGCGCACACGGCGGTCTTGCCCTCGCACAAACGAGATGATCTCTTACAACCTCCGCACGCCAAGCAACAAGTCAAAAAGCCCAGATACGACCGAACTACTGCGAAAAACCATCCAATGGTGCTAATAACATATGGACGGACTTCTTCGGAGTTGTAGCTAGTTCCAGCAGCCCTCCATCCATCCGCTGCATCAATTAATTAGCCTTTGCAGATACAGGACCAGACATTGAATGAATCGCAACATCGGTCGACCGCTAAATTGAACCGAGAGAGTGATGCGAGATCTGCAGGTACTGCCGTCGTTGTGGGCCCATCTCACACAAATCAAGGCTTCTCTTCGTTCGGCAGACGGCGGTCCAATTTGCGAGCAAAGCGGCCCGCCCGACGTCAATTCAACGCGTTTTTGTTGCACTTCGGCAATTTCGGGCTTCCTCCGCCAGAGCTCAAAGCCTTTTAGCGAACAGCCAGCCTCTCCTTTTCCTATTTAGTTGCAGCTGTCAACTTTACCTTCTGGAGGAGAGTAGCCTTGAACATTTGCAAGGCCATCCAACACATCGGGCGTTTTTATCTAGTTAGAAATTGCTTTGACCAAAGATTTCTACTTCCGGGTACTTTCGGAAGCATCGGAAGGAGTGCAGCCCCCCCAAGTTCTTGCAAGCCGGCAATCAGCATAGCGTTATATAAAGTCTGCAGCGAACATACATACCCTCGCTGATCCTCAGAAGAACCATTCACCACAATGGCGATGCAGTGGGCACCGTTGAACGTACCCTTGCCTCGGCGTCGACAAACAGCTTCCATCCTCATATGGCTCTTAAGTATCCCGATACTCATCTCGGTCTTCCTCTATTTGCTGTTCACTCCCAAGTACACCCCATGGATACTCGCATATATCGTGTTCATTGCCTTGGACCCCACACCAGAAACTGGAGGGAGGCGCATCATGCTGGTTAGGAAGATGAAGCTTTGGAAGTGGATGAAGGACTACTTTCCCATATCTTTGGTGAAGACAGCGGATCTAGATCCAACGAAAAATTACCTGTTTGGTTATCATCCTCATGGTGAGTTCAATACTGGAACTGCCTCTTTAAGCGTCCACGGAACATCTTGGTCATACTTCGTTCCGCAGGCATTATCGGTTTGGGAGCCTGGACCAACTTTGGAACCGAAGCTTCAAACTTTTCTCATCAGTTCCCTGGGATCAACGTTCGCCTCTTGACGCTACAGACGAACTTCCACATGCCTTTTTGGCGTGAAGTACTCCTGTCACTCGGCATCTGTTCCGTTTCCCGTCGTTCATGTGATAATATCCTTAACCGCGGCCCCGGTCACTCGTGTATGATCGTTGTTGGTGGTGCATCAGAGAGCCTCTTAGCTTTCCCTGGAACCAATGACTTGGTTGTCAAGAAGCGGTTGGGATTCATCAAAGTTGCCTTGAGAAACGGCGCTTCCCTTGTTCCCGTATTTTCTTTCGGTGAGAATGACTTGTGGAATCAAGTCGCGAACCCTCCCGGATCGCTCGTCCGTACGTTCCAGGTCTTATTCCAGAAATATCTCACGTTTGCCCCGCCACTTTTCTTTGGGCGTGGTATCTTCCAATATAACGTCGGAATCATGCCTTTCCGCCGGCCTGTAGTTTCTGTTGTTGGCCGGCCTATCGATTGCCCCAAGATTGAAAACCCAAGCCACGAAGTGATTATGTTGTACCAAAAACGATATCTTGACGCCTTGCAAGAGGTGTACGACCAGCACAAGGAACAATATGCGCCGAAACGCAAGAGAGATATGAGGTTCATTGAGTAGAGAACTTCTTTCCCGGGCTGCTGCTGTAAAGAGAAAAGAAATCACCAGCCGACGTTGCGACCTCAGATCGCACTAATTCGTTTGTTCGACGCTCAGTTGGTGCTGACAGTAGTTACGCAGTCTCGTTTTGTTGTTTTGGGTAGTCATCGTTTAGTTTATTATAGATACCGATACCTCATGCATTAATCTTACATGACCACTCGCACTCGCACAAGAACATATGCTTAGCCATCTAGATGGGATGTACATTCTCAACTTTCTACTTCTTGTATTCGTAGAAGCCGCGACCAACTTTTTTGCCCAGCCATCCTGCGTCTACATATTTAACTAGCAACGGGGCGGGGCGGTACTTGTCGTCACCAAGCTGGGTGTGCAGGACGCGCATGATTGCAAGACAGGTGTCCAAACCGATAAAGTCAGCGAGCGTAAGCGGGCCCATGGGTACGTTGGTGCCCAGCTTCATTGTAGTATCAATATCTTCCCTGGTGGCAGTACTTTCTTGCAAGACCATCACGGCCTCGTTGATGTAAGGCATCAAAACGCGGTTCGCCACAAACCCAGGCATATCCTTAGACTCCGTAGTCGTCTTGCCCATTTTATGTGCCAGGTCAGTTGTAAGCTTCATGGTCTCTGCGTTAGTCGCCAGTCCAGGGATCAATTCGACAAGTTTCATGACTGGAACGGGATTCATGAAATGCATTCCCACAACCTTTTCTGGGCGAGTAGTGGAGGCGGCAATTTTGGTAATGCTAATCGACGATGTGTTCGTCGCAAGAATGGCATGTGCAGGAGAGTTTGCGTCGAGGGTTTTGAAGATGTCGCGTTTCAAGGATGGGTTTTCGCTAACCGCCTGTTAAAAGGACATGCCTTCAGACCCGATGCTTTTGTAACCATGCAGCCAACAACATGCCCCACACCTCTACCACAAAATCAATGTCCCGAACAGCATCTGCCAAGTTGGTGTTGCCTACGATCCTCTTTCTCACATCCGCAGCCTCGTCCTCGGTAATCTTTCCTTTCAAGACATCCTTCTTCATCATCACATCAATAAACTTAGCTGCGCGGTCAAGTTGATTCTGTGAGCTGTCCACTAGCGTAACATCCAGTCCCGCCTTTGCTGCGGCAACGATGGCGATGCCAACACCCATCTGGCCGGCACCGACAACGGCGAACTTGCGGACATCGGATACAGAAGTGCTGTATTGGCGCACTGTAGGAACGACACGGGATCGAAGCAAAAAGGGAATCATCCTGTAGCAGTGAAGTACGATAAAGTAGTGGACACTTGTTTGACTGACGGTCGGTGGTAAGCATTCGACGAGATTACCGGGATCGCAACTTGTTAAGTCTCGTTAGTAATAACAAAACGATAACGCCAAACTCCGCTTTGAGCGTCGCGTCCGACCTTTGCGCACCGACATCGAAATGGATCTGGAGAACGTTGAGTTGTTGGGCGGCGCACCGTCGTTTGCGCTGTTGACGGAGAACTCTGCTTCTGTTGGGTCACCGGATTAATTGTCAATGTCCTCGTGGGCGAGCCATTGTACAGGTATTTCCGGAAATTCTCCGACATCCCAAATCAGCGGCGTGTTTGCTACCGCCCTTTATGCCCAGAGCCTTCATATATCTGTAACTTAATGACATTAACGTCGCAAATGACATCCCACTCAACCAAAATTGAAAGCGTGACGAATACCAGCAAGTCCCGACATGAGTTTGGTGAGATCCCTCGGATGCGACGAGCACGAAATCCGCGACTCATTGGCCAGTGCAGGCACAAAAGGCCGGCGACTCAGGGTGTATATGCACCCACCTAGCATACCAACCCGTTTCCAGACCTTTCACTATGAGACCAGAGAACCTAAGGCTTTTAATTCTACGGCAACACGATTCGGAGACCATGCGCATGATCTACCCGGGCCAGGCTACTACCAAACGACGGGCGCAGATACCGCATACAAAATAGTTTCTACAGGAAATGCGGTTATTAGCAAGGTAATAGGCGGTTGGATTTCAGTTCTGAGTAAGAAGTAACAACTGGTCGACTGCCTCTACAGGAAAAGCGCTTCAAAGACCCTTTCAACCTTACTCCTGCTCCGACCCAATATAGGCCGAAAGAGCCTCATTACAGTTACAGCATTAGCCAGCATCCATCACCGGCCTTCCAGCGCCATATTGTCTCTCCCCCAGATGAAGACTGTGGGATACCACCTTGGACAGCGCGGGTCAACAAACCAACTCCAGGTCCTGCAGATTATGATGCATCTCTGGCAAATAACCCAGAGAGGAAAGGCAAAGGGATTCTCGACTATAGATCACGACGCAGTGATATTAATGAACCTGGCTGGACTCCAGGCTTGGACGCACCTGCACCAGGTGAGTTCTCAGATTTTGGCGGTTGAACGACGCTTACGTGCGCACACAGGCGAGTATTATCCGATAACAGCCATGTTTGACAAAGCAACCTCCGGTGCTGTAGCGGCCTTCAAGACTACGGCGCGCAAAGTACCTCCTGTGGAAGCAAACCCTGGTCCCGGCAGTTACAATCCGCCATCACCGAATGAGAAGTCTGCACATCAGCAACCAAGGTAAACAAATGCAGACGCTTTTGATTTTTTGTGTAATACTTGACAAAGACATGCCTGCAGATATCGTCCAGTCCCGCCGATGCCGTTAGCACCTCCTCCCCCTCCTCCGAAGACACCACCGTCCCACCAGACATCGCTTCCACATTCAGGTGCACCACCTCTAGCATTTCCGGGTCCCGGGAAGTACAATCTCGCATATGCACACGATGCCCTTCTACGGGTAACATCGGATACATGTTCGGCGTTTGCCAGCGGCACACCAAGATTCACTGCAAAGCCCGTCGCTAGTTCAGTCGGGCCGGGTGCTTACCGGCCCTTGTTTCCAGGGAAGCGAAGTTTTAGATTAAACATGAGCAAAGACTGGGCAGCATGAGACAAATAGTAACTGACTATGCATGTTAACTGCTGCATGCAGCTGGCCTCAATTGCATACTATTTCCAATGGTGTACTCTGCTCAACTTTGCATCACCACTCGTCTGTAACTACACGAGATACCTGCTGATTTTCTTATTTCTTCTGCGGCATCTCCATACCCTCCACCAGACCGGGGTTTGAGGACGGACTTCTTCGAAAAATAAAGCAACGCGGGAGCGCAGATATGTTTTCGCAGCCATTATATGCTGGAGGAAGCCAGATATTAGGTGCCAACTGGGATAAGACTGACTTGGAATGGATAAGACCTCGGTGTCACTGAAGGAAGAGTTCCTTGTCGTCGTCTTAAGTGCCCAATAGTCCACGCCACGTTTGAGGTATTTTGGGTTGACGCGTGCGACGCCAGCAAAAGCAACCCCGCTCACAGTCACTAATCCACTGGCGCTGACAAGCGGCCCTTGCTCGCATTCGCGAGACGTCAAAAACAGTAACAACTAAACCGAGACGACCGCCACAAACAAAATAACGGAACTGGAAGGAGAGCCTGCAGCCAGAGCTCCTCCCACGGGCTTACGCGATTGATGGGCTTCTGAGCAATTGATTGCATTTCCTCAGAGTCCTCGTTCCCCGCACAGGGAACCCTATTACGAGAATGACGGGCAGCACCTTACCGTTCAAAGACGAGGGTTATGAGGAGACCGGACCGATATCGGTAAAGTCAAGTTGTTTGATGGATATATTGGCCGGATGGTCAGAAGAACAGAAAGCAGGTTCATAATATGCTCGACGGCTCATCTGCATCACCCCATGCTGACTTGTTCCTGTAGAGCTGGCGTATCAACTTCTGACAGGAGTCTCGTCCTCCCATGTTGCCGCTGTAACCAATCGTTTGTTACCGAGACTGAAGCGGGACTTTATTGGAGTTCTACCTCATGAGCTTGCCGTACACATTCTCTGTTACACCGACGCGAAAACAGTTGGCAGAGTTGGGAGAGTGTCCCGCCGATGGCGAGTTGTTGCGTCTGACAATTTCATCTGGCACACCATGTACAAGCAAGCTGGTTGGAAAATTAATGGACGGTATATTGCGCAGTGGTTGCGAACGAATGATGTAGAAGACGACGATTCAGCAGAGATGGAATCGGGAAAAGGGGAGGCTTCAACGAAAATCGAGGACGAAAACAACGAATCAGTTGGGAATGAGGCAGCGGCTCGTACAAGTACGGTCGGAACAATTGAGGAAGCTACCACTCCCTTGTATCCGGAAACTGAAAACGCATTCCCGTGGTATCAACGTTCAAACAACAAAGGCGATGAAGGTTCAACAGAAAGCACTGTGTTGACTGAGTTGATTGGAACCGGACCAAGGAGGCTTGAAGCGTCAGAAAAAGAGCTCACCCATACACCAACCTTGAGTTGGAAGCACATCTACCATCAACGTATTCTGCTAGAGCACAACTGGCGAGAAGGTCACTATGACACTAAAACATTAATAGGGCACGCGGAAGCTATTTACTGTTTGCAGTTCGATGATGACAAGGTTATATCAGGTTCACGCGACGGTAAGCCTGTGTTGTTACCTTTCACCGCCGTGACCACGAGAATCAATCTATATCTTTAGATACCATTAAAATATGGGACATACGAACAGGAGGATGCCGCGCGACGCTGCATGGTCACCTTGGTTCAGTTTTGTGCTTGCAGTATGATGACAAGCGCATAATATCTGGATCTTCAGACTCGACCATACGAATTTGGGATCTCGCTACATGCCGGAATATCCGCACATTACAGGGGCATTCCGAGTCAGTTCTTAACGTCAAGTTTGACACAAAGTATATCGTCTCATGTAGCAAGGACACCACAGTTGTGATATGGTCCACAAAGACTGGAAAGCGATTGCGCACCCTCGTTAGCCATCGCGCGGCTGTGAACGCAATTCAGTATGAGAACGGTCTGGTGGTATCGGCCTCAGGGGATAGGCAAATCAAAGTATGGGATGTTAAAACTGGGCGCGAACTGAAGAATCTCGTCGGGCATACACGAGGGATTGCGTGTATACAGTTTGATGGAAGAACGATCGTTTCCGGCTCATCCGATCACACCATCAAGGTGTGGGATGTTCAAACTGGCGCCAACCTCATGACGCTGACGGGGCATGCCAACTTGGTTCGCACACTTCAGTTCAACTCTGTACGAATAGTTTCCGGTTCCTACGATGAGACGTTGAAGGTGTGGGACATGAAGACGGGCACGAAGCTGCTGGATTTGAAAGGTGGTCATACAAGTCGTGTCTTCAAGCTACAGTTCAGCGATACCAAGATCGTCAGTTGCAGTCAAGATCAGGTATGCGTACTTGCTATTACCAGTTTGGACATTGTTTTGAAGACTGATTCTACGAACGTCAGCGAATCGTCGTCTGGGATTTCACCAAAGGGGTTGATGCCCGATTTTTCGAGTAAGCATTCGATTACCGCAGGGTTCGACAGAACCGTTTTGAAGGCTTACTCCACTTACCTGTACCATCGTTTTCTGGGCTTCCTGTTGTATGTACATATATTATTAACTCGCGTTCGGTAACTCAATGAAGCAACATTCAGAGACAATAGGTGATGTCATGCTTTAGTTGGCCAGTTCCAAGTAGACAGAAGCTGAAGCGCATTTCGCCAAAGCTGGTCGTGGTCGTGGAAGTCTTCCACATCATAAACAGTGGGAAACATGAGCCTAAAGTAAGTGGAAAGTGCCTCCTGCGACAGAGCCAGCGCGCATCTCATCTTCATTTGGAGTCCTCCAAGATCCTACAATCTGAACGACTCTGGGCTTGCGCAGGCCGGCAGTGTCGGTGGCGCTCCCCAGACCGAGTCTCTCGCTTCGCAAAACTTTAAGCATGACGAAGCGGTCCGGCGGGAAGCAGGTGGAAATGGTTTACCGATGCATCAAATCCTCAGCTCTGGGGGACCCGCTAGTGGCACTTCGACCGAGTTCAACGCGCAGGACGATGTAGGAAGGGGAGTTGTGGACGAGGAAGATTTCAACACCGTTAAACGGGAGAACACACTAGGAAACCATAGTTCTTAAGCAGGCGGACTGGCGGTGGTAACACGAGGTTTTGTCGGAAACTTGCAATACAAGTTTATGGGTTTCCGACGTCCTGCCTTTAAATGTGCTTAGCGGCTTACCGTAGCATTGATAGACTCCCTTTCAGCAAACAACCCTTGTAGGACCCTGCTGGCGAAATGAGGCTCCTTAACGCCATAAGGTGTGTGCCTCGTCAGCAATGATGATTTGAGAGTCGAAAGAAATCAAGGATCATGACAGGGCCGACATGGGCGTTCGAGTACAGCACTCGTATCCAAATTGAGGTAACAGGTTGAAAGTGACGAACATTTCAGGCCTTGAACCTACGGGTATGCCACATGGTCATGTCGCTGCTGGACTTGTAACTGCTTTGCTTGCCGTACTCGGCAAAGTCCTGTGAGCTATAGTGTGCCTGGTGGTTGACGTTCAATTTTCCTTCAGTTGCGTGATCAAACAGCTTAACTGTTACTCGTAAGGCTGAACGGGGCCCTTTTGACAGTACAAACAATTTGTCCGTTACCAATCCGTTGAAAGTTGTATTTCCGATTCTACTTGGGAAGGCTACAGGACCTACCTGAGTCTCATAAAACAACAAAGCAGCGGTTGGCTGAGATCAATCTCGTTTGCCCAACTGTGAGGCTGCCATTCTTGTGTGGGGCTATCCAGTCCGCGTACTTTTGAGTTGCCGTACCAGAGGAACTAGGAAGGCATGACTGCTCTGTGATGGGATCATTTCCTCGCGCACCGTAACGCACTCGGTCATTTCTTTTTGTTTCACCCTTGCAACGCAAGTGTGCACCTGGGATAGCATCATGGGGTATAAGATGGTACGAGGCTCTTCTCTTCCACATCACCTACATGTTTTCACAATTGTCTCATGTCACCTATCAGCGCTTTGACGAGAGTCTCACGCTCCGGCTTGTGGTCACCCATCAACATCTGGCGCATCTTGCACGGCAAACAAACTATTGATTGGAAAGTATTTTTCCTCCCCGGGGACGTGTGTGCTGAAGAAGGCAGTGACGCTATCGTTGCGTATCCATACCACGCGAGGCTACATTATCGTGCGAACTGGAGGCATCACCAACATCTTTTGAGCATTTTCAGAAAATGTGCAGAGGACGAGGACGAATGTATGGATGAACGACTTGGAATGGTCATCCCCCCTACTCCCATTCTCCCTTGTGCGTTATTCGACGTTGTTCCGTGTTTGTGACAAACAGAGAGACCGTGGGTGTGTACTCGTCAAAGAAAAAGGCGAGAATTGAATGCTGGGGCAGGACTGAGGGATGAGGATGTACAACATGTACTCGGCTGTGGCTGTTGCTGCGATGGAGTACGAGAAAGTGAGTTCGCGGTTATGTTGTCCGTTCGTCGTCCATAATGGGCTCCGTTGACCGTATAGTTTATTTTCGACGGAAAGCAGTTAGCCGTTCAGATCGAGACATTGGCGAAGTACAATACCAAGATCTGCCCAGATCTCACATTAATGGCTACCTGTACCCTCGCTGTCCGTCATCCTGGATCAATCGCGATTCTGATGCTCACATTCGGCAGAGCTCGGAGAGTAGTGCTTTTGTTGAAGCCAGCTCAGTTTGACGTCTCGACATTGGCTGTCTTCGGCTAAAAAAACTGCAAACGTTGATGTAGTACATTATGGAGATGCTTGTGCCAGTAGTAACGCCGCGTGGGGTTATTTACGATTATCAGTGCCCAAGGGCTCCAAGAGCTGCGCTTGCGAGGCAGGTCAGCGTTTCTAACCGCCCGAGGCTGAAGGTCGAGGGCTATTCTACACTGCAAGAGGCCTCCAAGCAGCAGCTCTCGGCCACTGATAGTCGTAAGTAGCCCGTCACAAGCGTGCTATAACTTATTAATGCCACGTTTGGAGGACTCCAGGCGACGAACAGACACTTAATAATTATACACATGGAAGGTAACGCTTCAAACCAATGCAATCTGAAGAGCACTAGCACTAGGTGAAGAGCTACTACCTTCTGACTCCTTATTGCAACCCCAATGATGCTCTGTCTGCCATTCAATAATTGCGACCTTGTTGGATGAACTTGAGCCGGCAACAGTCCGCATTGCCGCAATCATCTGAGCTTCACCATTAGTGCTGATTGCAGTTAGCATTAGATTAAGGATCATACTCATCTGTGCATTCGTTTTCCCACCCCTGTCGCCGCGGATACGATTGAGGCTGTTACCAAGGGACAATTACTCCTTTATTGCCCAAAAAACCCATCGGCCGAATGCGACATCACAGGGGGGTTACGTACATTACATCTTGAGACTGAGTTCTGGCGCAAGTACACATTCGAGCCTCAAGCAAAACTAGTTATTAGCTTCTCGCGGTCCGCAATAGAACGTCCCTAAAGGTTAAAAATGCCCTTTCATTCACTCAACGAGGTACATGCAGGTAACTACAGGAACACGGAAATAGCCCAAACTTCACTTTGTTGCAGAGGATCCTGCTGAGGCTCTGGTCCTTCTAATAAGCTTATGTGTATTCAAGTCTAAGGTTCTAAGAGTACAGTTGAATGCCCGGCATAAGAGAACCACCCGACGGAAAAGCTCACGTGTCGGGTGTTAGGGCACCCAGTCACATGGGTCACGTGCTCATGGGAACATGACGCACGTGTATGCGCTGATATGGATAAGAACCCGTGTCATAGCGCGCGCCCTGGTTAGGGTATCCCTATGACGTGTATGTCACCGGGACCCCCTTACAACAACTCCCCCCTCCGTGCATGCACGACATTTCCTGCAAACTGCCCGACACCTTCAGCAACTGTTCAGTGCTTATTGTCAGTGTTCGACATCTTCAGCAGCTTGTCAGCAGTGTCAGCATTGTCAGCAACATGTCAGCAGTGTCAGACACCTTCAGCACCTTGTCAAACACTGTCATCAGCTTGTCATGTAGCGGGTTTAGACTTCCGCTCGTAATAAGTAGAAGTATATAGACGCGCTAGTACCAGGGTTAGAGCTATCTTAGTCAGCCAAGTCATGTGATATAATTTCTGTTGTCGCTTAAGTCAGCGGGGCCTATAAGAGGACCGCGCGGACTTATGCGACGAAGATCAGGCAGACATAGATCCAGAGAGAGAATACAAGGTTGTACTCATATCTATGAATCCCGTCGCATCTGAACGAGTAAGACATCCGGCAGTTCTTGTTGTAATAGGATCCCGGTGGCATACACGCCATTGGGGTTACCCCGTTATCGGTAACTGCTATGTCAGCACTGCCCTAGGTCACATGATCTTTTCCGTCGGGAAGCGCTTAACGCAACTGTCAGTTTAGAACTTAGAATCTTAGACTTGAGAGATAACAGAGCTTATAAGAAGGATAAGAGCATCAGCAGGTTCCTCTGCAACAGTTCTAAGACCAGTGACTGATCATCCTGCCCCCTTAGAATCAGCAGTCTTAGAAGTTTTCCGACGCCTCTCATCCCTAGCCCTGCAGGCATCACCACATCTATTATACCGCCGGCGGACACTTAGATGTCCGGCTCTTAACAAAGGAGATCATTAGGAGCGGAGTAATCCTCTTGGAAACCCTACCGTCCGATCATAATCCTTCTACAGAGTGTTCTGCTGTTCTGTGTAGGAAAACCTGTACCCACCTTTGCAGGCATTCCTGTCATTCCGGGAAGTTCTGACATTGTTGGCAGCTGCATCTGGACAAATGAATATAAGAAGTGGTTCCAAAAGAGATGTTTAAAACATCCTTTGTTTTTTGACAGTAAATTCAAGCAAGGCCACAACGTGATTACCCCTCTCAACCCAGGACGGCAGAAAAAAACATATTCGCCGCCAAATCCACCCCGAGGAGTGCCGCTCGCACGCCCAAGGGTGAACTGTCCCAGGCCCAATCACAGCGCTTCCGTCAGGATCAGTTTTCGAGGTGTAGCACGTCAAACATGCAAAAGAGCATCTCAACCCAGGACGGCGGAAAAAAACGTATTCGCCGCCAAATCCACCCCGAGGAGTGCCACCCGCACGCCCAAGGGTGAACTGTCCCAAGCCCGATCACAGCACTTCCGTGTGGATCAGTTTTCGACAGTGCTTTCAATGCAGCCTGACATGACCTTGCAGAAAAAGACGCACCTCAATCCAAGTGGCTTACGTGCGACGTCGACCCGGAACAACATCGACCATTGAAAATGGAAGATCACATGTAGAATCCACTGTAAGGAGGGCATACTTGCTTCGGACAAAGGAAACCCTACGCAGATATTTGTAGTCAGTGATATTCTCTGTTCCTCTATATCTAGGAATGAATTACTTACTCACCAGGTCGAGATGCTCCTTGTCGGGCCGCCCCACCTTCGCGACAATGATGTCCGATATCTGCTTACGTAATACACAGCTATATGTATATATGGGCCTCCTTCGACAACGGACTTCTCTCCAGTCAGTCGCATACTCAAGATCCATGTCCCTCAGCGTAGCACATCTCCGTAAATACCTTCTTCAGTCAGGGACAACCTTCAACATACGCCAATGGATCGAATCCTTGCTGACATTGGTCGAGGGCTATCACAGCTTCTTGGCACAATCCAAGGACATCCGATTTGTGCAGTTTACCCAAGCCCTTAAGGCCGTCAAGGAAGATGACTATTTCGAGGAGTTCAAACGCTCTTTGTCACGCGACGAATATCTAGATTGGGTTCAAGCAATCCATTCTTTTGAAATGGTTCGAGTGCTTTTTACCATTAGTGGCGATGGTTTCACTGACCTCTCTTTGTAGGTTCTAAAAGACCATTTCCGCACGGTGTATGAAAGCTTAACCAGACAAGAGACTTTCATAAAAGCTGGTTTCAAAGGCGGTGAAGCAGTGATCGGGCATAATTTCCTATGTAACGGATTTTTCTTCGCTCGTGCTGTGATGCGCCGAGCGAAATAAGATGTAATTGGCGCTTCCGGGATGACCGTGGGCTTTGTTTATTTTTAATTTGGTTGCGACAAAGCGCGTGGGACTTAGCGCGTCTCGGATCCGTGAAGCCGAGGATCCGTGACTAAATGCGGGGCACGAGAGTGCTGATAGGTGAACCAAGGAGCGATGTTGAGCCGGATGATCAGTCCGTTAACTATGTCGCCGCCGAGCGTGGAAAAGCGGGATCGGACCCGTGGGACGCGGTTACTTAGCGTGCGTGCCTTTTCTCACTGGGGTTGTATAGAGTAATTTGTATAGTTCGGCTCGTGTATTGAACTAGAACTATCTGACTCTAAGTTTCTACTGTTTCTTGCCCTCCTTGCCCTCACCGCTGCAGCCTTCTATTTATAGGAGCTTTCCGTCGCCTCCTTGTGCTTTCTCTTGGGCGCCGTTTTCTTACTCTCGGAAATTACCCTATGTACTTCCGAACCTTGTGCGCGCCGCTCCTTAACTCCTAAGGTTTCGAGTGCAAGCAGGCGTCGCTCCTTAACGTCAGAACCCTTGCGATGGTCTCCATAGTATTTATTTTTTGCTATCAAACCTGCGGGTGTGTTTCGGAGGTGCAGATCTTGTTCTTGTTTTGTGTTAATTATGTTAGCAGTTGAGGCACGGTCTCCGCACCGTTCCCTTGAGGTTCTGAGATTGCGGTCCTGGGATCCGCGACATCCCCCTTCGTAAAGAAGGGCCGCCTTGATGCTGGTTCAAAGTATCAAGGGCCCTTTGACATTGGGATCGTCCCAGTCGGGTTCCCTGACTTGATGGTCGAGTACGGCCACTAACCTTGCAGCTCCCGCAGCGTCCTTGCACAAAACACCCACCCAGTCTCGAGTCGGATGTGTTGTAATAGGATCCCGGTGGCATACACGCCATTGGGGTTACCCCGTTATCGGTAACTGCTATGTCAGCACTGCCCTAAGTCACATGATCTTTTCTGTCGGGAAGCGCTTAACGCAATCGTCAGTTTAGAACTTAGAACCTTAGACTTGAGAGATAACAGAGCTTATAAGAAGGATAAGAGCATCAGCAGGTTCCTCTGCAACAGGTTATGAGCCCCGGCATCAACAGCTGCCTGCTTATGCTCTGCCTCTCAGTCTCTGGGTGGATCTGCCCGTTATTGACAGTTTCCGCCTGCACCGTTAATCCCCCTGCCAGCGATTAACGACGCCCGACACCGTTGATCCCCCTGCCTGCGATCAACGACGACTGCTATTGAACACCCTGCCTGTGTTCAACTGCTTACACCCCCGGACCGTTGATCCCCCTGCCAGCGATTAACGACGCCCGACACTTATTGATCCCCCTGCCTGCGATCAACTGCTTACACCCCCGGACCGTTGATCCCCCTGCCTGCGATCAACGACGACTGCTTATTGAACACCTTGCCTGTGTATAACACTTTTTTAAGATGGCTCGCTCGACCCGCATTGCCAAGGAGGAATTCTCGGCCCCCGACAACCCTCCGTCACTGTTCGCTGAACGACTGCCAAAACTGGAATCCGACGCCGTGTGCCTCACGTACATATGCGGCCTCAAACCGTCTGTTCGTGACCGCATTCGCAATCGAATTGCCGCTGACAAGCAGACACTTGACGTCTTACAAGCTGTCGCCCTGGAACTGGATGCATCTGTGTACCGAAAGGTCGTGTATGCACCGAGGGGGGAGTGTTGTAATAGGATCCCGGTGGCATACACGCCATTGGGGTTACCCCGTTATCGGTAACTGCTATGTCAGCACTGCCCTAAGTCACATGATCTTTTCTGTCAGGAAGCGCTTAACGCAACCGTCAGTTTAGAACTTAGAACCTTAGACTTGAGAGATAACAGAGCTTATAAGGAGGATAAGAGCATCAGCAGGTTCCTCTGCAACAGGATGTGCTACTCCTGTGACTCCAATTTGCAAGGTTCGGGTGCACTGAACGGGGACTAGGTTTGTGTAGGCCGCGTGCCAGGCTGCTTGAGCAAGACTGTAGCTGGCTTTGTAGGGATTGTGGGTCTCGGTGTTCCTCCAGAGGGTGTCCGCAGCCTTATATCAGGCCTCTAGCTTCTTGGCAATGGTGGCCACCCATTCTGTTATGACTGCTTGCTTGTCATGATCTTGTTGTAAGGGGCTCCCGGTGACATACACGTCATAGGGATACCCTAACCAGGGCGCGCGCTATGACACGGGTTCTTATCCATATCAGTGCATACTCGTGCGTCATGTGCCCATGAGCACGTGACCCATGTGACTGGGCGCCCTAACACCCGACACGTGACCTTTTCGTTGGGTGGTTCTCTTATGCTGGGCATTCAACTGTACTCTTAGAACCTTAGACTTGAATACACATAAGCTTATTAGAAGGACCAGAGCCTCAGCAGGATCCTCTGCAACAGGTTATGAGCCCCTGGCATCGATAGCTGTCACCTGCTTATCCTCTGCCCTTCAGTCTCCGGGTGGAACGGCCCGTTACCGACGATTCCTCACTTGCCCGAGCGATCACGCTGTTTTTCCCGACATACGACGCTCCCGACACCGTTAGTCCCCCTGCCAGCGATTAATGACGCCTGACTGCCATTGATCCCCCCGCCTGCGATCAACGACAACTGCTTATTGAACACCCTGCCTGTGTTCAACGACAACTGACCCTTATTGCACCTTGCCTGTGTATAACACCTTTTTTTTAGATGGCCCGCTCGACCCGCAGTGCCAAGGAGGAATTCTCGGCCCCCGACAACCCTCCGTCACTGTTCGCTGAACGACTGTTAACCGACACGCTTAAGAAAATCACCCCGTTCGACGGCAATCCCCAGGATGCCGCCCCCCGGCTGTTGACCTTCATCCGCTCCATCAACATGATTCACACCTTACGCCCCGATCTAACTGAGGAGGACCTTTTCTTAGTCGCTGTCTGCAATCTCCGCGACCATGCCCTTACATGGCTGGAAGAGTGGAACCGCTCTGCCGCAAAAGCCGCCGGTATTACTCAGTGGAACCCCCTCCATCGTGCGCTCTATCAACGCTTCATTCCCGCTGCTTATCTGGACTCTCAACGCCTTGCTCTGCTAAACCTCACTCAAACCGGTACCGTCGGCGAATACAACTCTGCTTTCGAGAAAATTCGCTTAACCCTGCCGAACATGGACTCTGACGACGTTTGCCTTACTTACATTTGCGGTCTCAAACCCTCGGCTCGTGACCGCATTCGCAATCGAGTTGCCGCTGACACCCAGACCTTTGACGCCTTACAAATTGCCGCCCTGGACTTGGATGCGTCTGTGTACACGAAACCTCGAACTCCCGGCACTCCTGAAGCTTTTGCCGCTGCCGCGGCCACGCACCCCCGTCGCCGTCCCAGGCCGGCGGCCCGTCCCTGTGACATCTGCACCCAAGGAACCCACTATGTTCGTGACTGTCCCCTTGTCATTGACGCCAAGAAACGCGCTCAGTCCCGCCCGGCCGCACATGCCGCTGAACTTGCACACGACGACGAGGACCCCGCCCCGCCCGACTCCGACGCTGACACCGACTCCGATCCCGAGGCCTTCCTTGTCTTATCGACTGATCGTGACGCGTCGCACTCCATCGCTCTCGATTCGGGCGCCACACACAGCATTATCCGTGATCGCTTTCTTCTAACGGAATTCCAAGCTTTTCCCTCGGCCCGACAAATCTCCGGCATTGGCACGTGCGCTGCTTACGGCAAGGGAACCTTAATCATCAACACACGTCATGGTTTACTTAAGCTTACTGACGTGCTCTATGCTCCCGAATGTCCGCGGAATCTGCTCTCTTTCGCATCATTGGCCCAGTCGCGTTATGCCTTAGATTTCTCGGCTGATCTTAGTGCCGGGTGGATTACTCATCGCAAGTCGGGTGCTCGTGTAGCTGATGTCATACGTCACAATAAACTTTATTTTATTGCCGGGTACACAACCGCCTCTCCGGCTGAATATGAAGCCTACACCAGTCATCCCCGCCGCAGGTCCGCACGTACCGCGCGTCGCCCATCCCGGTACACCCACGATTCGTCCGTGACTGCGCCCGGCCGCTGCCGTCACTGCGCCTCCGATGGCACAGCAACTTCCCGCGTCCGACACGGTGGCACAGCACTTTTCGACAAATCGACCAGAATCGACCAATTCGACCGAGTCGACACCTCCGACACCTGCGATTGTCGATGACACTGTTTATTCACCAAATATAACGCCTACTTCACATGCTCTCTCTGACCCTGCTCCTAGTCCTGCCGACTCTGTCACTCTTAAGCTCTGGCATCTACGTTTCGGTCATCCGAGCGCTGCTAATCTCCAACTAGCGCTTCGAACATATGGCATTTCCGCGCCCGGCACCCTCGCCACCTGCGTTGGGTGTCGTGTCGCTAAGTCCCGACGCTCTCCATTCAATCATGACAACCCCCACCCTGCAACCCGAGTCCTTGGTCGCATCCACAGCGACGTGCAGTCAGTCGAGCACGACACACTCGATCACTGCCCATACCTTGTCACGTTCATCGACGAACTTACTCGATACGCACATGTCGCCATGATCAAACATAAACACGATGTCCCCGCCGAATTCCACGCTTTCCGCCAACATGCTGAAAACCTCCATGGCTGCAAAATCCTTGAACTGCGATGCGACAACGGCGGCGAATATCTGAGTCATGCTCTTGTCGGCGATCTCCGGCAGCACGGCACCCGGGTTCGTCCCACCCACGCATACTCTCCGGCACAAAACGGTATCGCCGAGCGTTATAATCAGACGTTAATGACACAAACCCGGACGGTCATGCTGTCAAGTCACATACCTCAGCACTTGTGGGGGGAAATCGTCGTTGCTGTCAACTACCTCCGTCAGCGCACCCCGTCCCGCGCCATCGGCAATGCAACTCCATACGAAAAATGGCACGGTTCTCCCGCGGACGTGGCGAACCTGCGGGTCTTGTGGTCCGACGCTTATGTTCATATCCCCGTCGAACGCCGTCCCCATAAAAAGCTCGAACCTCGGGCCCGTCGCATGAAACTGATCGGGTACACTGACTCCACGGATTACCGTTTCTACGATCCCCTGACACAGCGCATTCGTCGGTCTCGCGACGTCACGTTCGATGAAACCAACTATGTCGATCCTGCTCCCGACGCTCCCAATGATGAAGTTTTTGAAGTCGAGTACATTGTTGATGAACGGATCGCACCGACGGGGGAGCATCAATGTTTTGTTAAGTACGTTGGGTATTCTGAACCTGAATGGAACGATGCGTTCAACTTACACGGCTTGCCCGTTGTTGATGAATATTTTGCTCGTAAGCATCGCTCCCCGGCATCTTCCTCCACGTCCCCTCCTACAGTCGAGGCCTTAGTAGCGTCCGCTCTGGACGGCCCCCTTGCCCGGGAACCCGTCACTTATAAGCAAGCGCTGCGCTCACCTGACTGTCATGCCTGTTAGCAGGCCATCGATAAAGAACTCCAATCCTTGCTCGCTAATCAGACCTGGATGCCCATCGACGCCTTGCTGTCCGACGCTTATGCCATCGACTCTAAATGGGTTTCCACGATTAAGCATCACACGGACGGTTCCATAAAAAAGTACAAGGCCCGCCTTGTTGCCCGCGGGTTTACCCAGCGCCCGGGTCTCGATTTCAATGAAACCTATGCCCCGGTCGTCAAGTTCAGCACGCTCCGCCTGCTATTGGCTCTCTCTCAGCTCTTCGGCCTTGTCGTCCACCAAATGGATGTCCTCACGGCATTCCTGAACGCTGTAATCGACACCGACATTCATATGCAACTCCCCGACGGGTCGTACGTTAAACTCCTACGTTCGATCTATGGGTTAAAGCAGTCACCGCGCTTATGGAACCAAACACTTGACACTTATCTGAAGTCCGTCGGTTTCCAACCCACGGTTCTCGACACCGCGCTGTACATTCGTCCCGTTGCCGGTGGCACACCTGACATCATTGCCCTGTACGTCGATGACCTCACCATCTGCTCCACGACGGCCCGCATGCGGTCCATCAAGGACGGTCTTGCCCGGCGTTTCGCGATGGAGGACATGGGGGAGATTTCGTACATTCTCGGCATTGAAGTCACACGCACTGCTGACACATTGACACTGAACCAAGGCAAATACATTGATGACATGCTCCTTCGCTATGGCCTTGCCGATGCCACATCTGTCACTGTTCCACTGTCGCCCAGCTTATCGCTTGTCGCTGCCACCGACGACGACGTCCTGGCTGATCAAAAGCTTTATCAGTCAATAATTGGAAGCTTAATGTATCTTACCATTGCCACGCGGCCCGATCTTGCCTTCGCAATCTCCAAACTGTCCCGTTTCCTGTCGAAACCCACTGAACAGCACTTGAGTGCTGCCCGCCGTGTCCTCCGCTATGTAAAAGGCACTCGCAATCTCAAGCTCTTGTATGGTCCTCGAGACGGGGGAGTATCCTCTCTACATGGTTATTCTGATGCCGATTTCGCTGCAAATGCCGAGAACCGACGCTCGACGTCGGCGTACCTCTTCTTGCTGAACGGAGGTGCTATTTCGTGGGCATCTAAGCTCCAGAACTGCACAGCACAATTTACAGCAGAAGCGGAATACATTGCATTAGCTGAGGCCGCCAAAGAGGCAGTCTGGCTCCGTCGACTGATGATCGCGCTCCTCGAGCATTTTCCACGCAATGACACCCAGAATTCCATCCTTCCCGGCACTGAACCCGGCACATATGGCGCTCTAACAGTGTACGAGGACAACCAGGCAGCCATCAAACTTGTCAACAACCCTGTAAATCACAATCGCACTAAACACATCGATCTCCGTCATCACTTCATCCGCGAAAAGGTCCATCAGACCCAGGAAATCGCCCTCTGCTATGTGTCCACTAACGACCAGCTGGCTGACGGACTTACCAAGGCCCTAGCTGCTCCTGCTCTGAATAGCATGCATCCTCGCATGGGTCTCCATACGTCCGACGCTTCTGACAAGTTGCTGACAGCGCCCGACACTGCTGACAAGCTGCTGACAGTGCCTGACAAGGTGTCTGACACTGCTGACAGGTTGCTAACGATGCCTGACACTGCTGACAATAAGCACTGAACAGTTGCTGAAGGTGCCGGGCAGTTTGCAGGAAATGTCGTGCATGCACCGAGGGGGGAGTGTTGAAAGGGGGTCCCGGTGACATACACGTCATAGGGATACCCTAACCAGGGCACGAGAGAAGGGGGTATGATAGTTTGTAACACCTTTTTCGGTATCGATAACGCAAAAGTGGGCGCGGCAGCGGAGTAAATTTCAATAGATTTCAATGGATTGCGATATATTTCATACGACGCGCGTCTTATTATGAAACAAACGGAAAGAATCGGAAATGTATGAAAGATTCGTGAAAGAAATAAAGTTTGCATTGACGCGGGACCCACGGAGCCGGGAGAAGGTGACACCGAGTGAGCGGGGGTGACTCAGTTGAACACTACATATCCCAGATCGTATAGTGGTTAGTATCTCTTCTTGTCGCGGGGAAGGCCTGGGTTCGATTCCCAGTCTGGGAGCTCCATCTGTTCTTCCATGTGGCATTATTGTGGAAAGGCACCATGGAGACGAATGTGCGTGCTGAGAATGTTCACTCCACCGTCCAGCTTACACTGGACGCAGCACATATAGTCCTTATTGATGGTACGGATAAAACAGTCTCTGCAGTAGAGATGGGAACATCCTGGAAGTTTCAAGAGACCGGCAACCTCGCTTTTACAAAGGCAACAGCAGACCGTTTCGACAGGGCGGCTTAGAATCGCCGAACAAAAAGGACCGCTGCATGCCATACTAGGAAGCGTAGCGACACAGCGGAGGTGGTAAAAGTGGTAACAATTGGTGTAGGCCCGAGGAGCGTCGGGGGAAATGGCTTTGAGACAGGCGGAACAACGGAGCAGCGACCTGGCACCTTTTGGAGTGGCGACGTAAGGTGGTGGAGGAGGAGGAGGAGGAGGGTGAGAAGAGGAAGAATCATCGTGAATAGTATTGTGATTGGCCATGTTTGAGAGATGTGAGGCAGAGAACAGGAAATAGGAGAGCCTTTGCAGCATAAAAGCTTTCGCAAAAAATTTAAGGGGTAGTCAAACACAAACATTCATGTTCTAATTATGAAAGTGAGTCATACACATGTACTGTCGTGTTGAATCGCGTATGTGTTTCCATTGGGACCTTGAACTTGAACTTTGAAGGTTGTCGGTAACACTTTCCAAACACTACCGTAAGGATAGGGGCGAGCGGTGTAGATACAATGGTCCCAGAAAAAGATCAATCGATTGAAGCGAGGATCAAGTGCTGCAAACAGGTGCAGTCCAACAGCAGAATCAAGAGAGTGGAGAAGGCGTGTAAATGCAAAAGAATCAGCATTCATGAAGCGACCACTCAAAGGTGTTTTGACAATAACAACGTGTCTATAAGCAAACGCTGCAATAGGGTCGGTGACTCTGAGGGTATGCTTGAGGGCATCGTCGCAAGCATCATCGGCTTCGGTTTTACGCTTGACCATGAGTGAGAATGAGAACTGAAATAACACTATAGAAATGTTTCGAGGGAGTGGCGAACAGTGTAGAGCTTTTATATTTTTTACATCGTTATTTAAAACCATGGTCTTATTGTTGGATGTATCCGACAGGTTGTTCAACACAACAGATATTATGGTGTTTCAACATGTAAATATTCCCTTGACGATCTTGTGCTTGAATGCGACGCCTATGCGGTTTAATCTTCCAACACATGACTTCCAACGGTTTGGTGGGACAGTCGTCGTTGGAAATTTTGTCGATTCTTCTAGCAAGTTCGAGTTCATCTGGAAACCCTTCGATGTACAACGGACACAATGGAATATGTTCGTTGATCCATGTGTATCGTTTTCCGACCGAGTAGACAGCATGGGCCCAGAAGAGGATACGTCGTCCAATACCGCGATCGAAATAGGTGAACAACTGGAGCTTGGTGATTGCATCGAGGGTGTGAACAATTCGGACATCGTAGAAGAGTTCGTTGGAGACTCGCCGACCATCTAACGGATGTTTGACAAAATCAATATGTCTTGCTACAAAGCGTTGAATGTTGTCGTAAGCCGAAACAGTTCGTTTCAACGTGTGGTCTGGTCTGTCTTGGGCTTGTCGTTTGCCCATTGTAAGACAGGATTCTGCTCCTTCATGTTTGAAAGTAGTTGGGAGAGTTGCTTCCTTTTTATACTTGTACGAGCCCAAGGGATCCGATAGGGTGGTAGGATAGTATGCCGATGAAGTAGCATGAGCACAACGTACTGGACCTTGGGAAACCGTTGGCGACCAAGCGATCCTTGTTTTTTGAGGTAATCAAAAGTCCGATGAAGTTGAAAGGCATCTTCCAGAACAAGTTGCACCTTATGGTACGGAACGTTCCACCGTGGACCACCAAGCCGGGAAATCAGTAGGGGTATAGCGGGATAAAGATGAGGGAGCTTGCGTTGCTTTAGGTACTTTCGAATAACTTCATAGATATTGTGAGACATCAACAGGGATCCGTGGATGTGTTTCTTTAAGTCACTTTCCAATGTGGGCGGCAGTTTGGTGGTCGCATGTCCTAGAAGCTGAAAGAAGGTTCTACGTATTCGATAAAGTCGATCATAGTGGTGTGTACGTTGGCGGTTCATTTTCCATTGTTGTTCGTCTTGATAATACATAACCATGGGATGCGCAGTTTCCTCATCTTCGACAACACAGTACCGGTGGTAACCAAAAGTTTCAGGGTCGCACCAAGCAATCTGGGAGGACGTGAATATTGGAAGATGATCGTCGTCTGAGTCATAATAGGCCGGCTCAGAGGGTAACAATGGTGGGGAACGTGGCGCAGGATCATTAGGAACGTTATGGGCCGAGTTCCATTCATCAGGACTGACCTCGATCCCCAACTCGGCAAGCATGGACAGGTATGTGTTGGACATGTTTTGGAAAAAGCTCGGTAACCCGGAAAAGAGATGAAAAAAGTGTATCGCCCTTTATATATTTTTTATTCAACCAACTTTAGTTACTATAAACCAGGACATGGTAACATCATCGAGTGCGAACGGTGCAGCGTCAGGTATATCCGTAGTAATCGTAGTATAAGGGTAAAGCATTCTGAACATAACGGTGTTCTGGTAATTTGTCACCTCCTTTATATGAACACATATATCGAATATGAGTGACTGGTTAGATCCAGCCGTAGTAGTCGTCACTCCAGATTCTTTGAATGTCAACTGATTGCTTTGACCCAACAACGTCGAAACTAAATAGGTACCATTATCGGCGCGCACAACATTGTTTGCCTGTAAACGCCACTCGTAGGTAGTGGATTGGTTACGTAGTGGTGATTTCCAAGTAAGGTGTACTTTGAAAGCGTACACACCCGTTGGTAACGTCACATAACCTAAACGGATGCTTCCCGATGGTGCGGACATATATGTTACTGCAGGTACGAAATCCCCTGTCGGAACACCTGATATCGCTTCGAAAGCGAAATACCCCAGTGTTCGGTCCGAAGGAGGTGCCCAAGTGTAGTTGGTAAATCGAAAGACTGCGGAATTCTGAGTCGTAGCCACAGGGAGAACAGGTTTACCAGTGAGCTCCTCATAGGACAGCGTATTTTTGAAAGCCAAATCGCCCAGTTGTCGGTTTTGAACACGAAACTCGTTGGAGACGTGAGCCTTCCCACAATGAACAGTATCCACAACATTCAACGATGTATCCAAAGAGATACCGTTTTTCGATATCAAGTCTCCGGTGAACTTGACCATCTTCAAAATCGCATCGCCATATGTTTGTGCAGCGTTCGTGCGCAAAATAACCAATCTCAAATAGGAACATGGTTGGGCACTGCTCACAGGCACTGTGGAGGTCTGACTTGGGCTCAGTTGAGCGTCCGCCACAGAGAGTAGAACATTCCAAATAACACCGTTGATTGATCCGCATAGAGTATAAGCAGCAGGCACTCCGATTGTCACCAACGTAAAAGTGAGCTTCTTACATAAGATGGGTTCTGGCAATCGTAGTTGAAACCATTCACCTTTTAGATCTCCTTGGTTACTTGGGGTTGTTGCATTCAATACATATGCTCCTGTAGCTGCATTGTATGCGGTGGTGACTGTCCTCCACGAAGGTGAACCTCCGTTCCCAGCATATCCAAAACCACCTCCAGGACCCGTATTTACGTAGAACGAACTACTCGCTGACGCCTCATAAGTACCGTTCCCATAGGGTAAATCAACGAATGTCGAAGTATGGGTGGATTGAAATGTTGCCGGGGGGAAGACCAAGTCTCGATTGTCCCAGTTGGAAAGTGTTCCCAACGGGAACTTGGCCTGGTTAACCGTAATAGCGCCATTGTTGTCCAAAGTAGCAAGTGTCGGTTTGTTGATGATATCGTCGCTATTCCAGTCCAGACTCTGTTTAAGTGCCAGGGCACCTATGGGCACACCCTTCACTTTCAGGTTACCCAACATGTTCACATCCCCCGTCCCAGGTTCCACGGCAATTCCGCCGCTCACATTGTCGGACTGTAGTAGCAGAGACCCTCCACCGGTATTACGCAACATACAGGTGTTCGGTCCACCGTTGCCAGTGTATATAGATGAATTGTATTGGAGAAAAGCCCCCTTGGTGGTGTCGTTAGCAAGGCGTACTTGTGTAAAAGCATTCGCATGCTTGAATCGGTTGGTGCATATCATTTGAACCAATGTGGTATTCACAGCCTTGCTGCCAACGTTCATGGAACCTGTTGTTTCAATGTTGGTGTATTCCATGTAATGCGTGGTATCGTTGGTTGCAATGGTAACTGGCGATTTCGGAACATAGTATTCAATGTAACCTTGATTCACACCGTTGCTCAACAAAGTCAAGTGTCCGAGACTTAACCAAGGTGTGTTGGTCACATTGGTGAATGTGTACAGAAGCACTCGTGGTGACGCAACTAATTCGGATCGGGTGTTACCGACGTATACTGAAAGCTCGACCGTGTTGGAGATCGTCTGACGCACGATACGGAAATAGAGATGGCGCGGATCCGTTAGAGTGTGGGTTGCAGAAGCCACTTTTGTCGGCTCACTGTTAAAACGTGTATATACATCCACCACACGATTGGCCCGGAAGAGGATATTGATTTGCGGTGGTCGGCTCCCAGGTTGGTCGTCAACTTCGTACGTATCAAACATACGAATAAGGACACCAAACCATCTGGTGCTTT
>JAHLKF010000059.1:0-25445 GCA_025558075.1 Gaertneriomyces semiglobifer
GCTGTCTCCATCTGGAATTTTAGGTGGGTCTCCTTTCAATATTTCCCAAAGCATGTCTTCATTCGAAGGCGCGTTGTTCTGTTTGTTTCGCACAAAAGTTAGAAAGCCAAACAAGATCTTCATAGCACTGGGTGCGTCTCCATCTTCTCCAATATGCGGTCCGTGCTTGTTAAAAGATGATACAATCTCTTTCAACATCTTCTGCGCATGCTTATCTGAAATGTTGCGGTTTGTCAACATTTCCGTTACCCAATCCCGGTCGATCTGTTGGAATTCATCATTTTCGAATTCGTCATTATCAGCAGCATCCATCATTCCAAGTTCCTGTCTCAACCTGTTGAAGAAGATGGACAAGACCATTGATTTACATCAGACGCTTTTTATATCATGACATGCGTTGTGTTGCGGAGGAGGTTCCACCCATTATTACTAAATATATCCTCAAAGAGGTTGTTCAAAGGACTTCCGCCGTAGTCTTTCAAAGGACTTCCAACGAAGTCTTTCAAAGGACTTCCAACGAAGTCTTTCAAAAGGACTTCCGCCGTAGTCTTTCAAAGGACTTCCGCCGTAGTCTTTCAAAGGACTTCCGCCGTAGTCTTTCAAAGGACTTCCAACGAAGTCTTTCAAAAGGACTTCCGCCGTAGTCTTTCAAAGGACTTCCGCCGTAGTCTTTCAAAGGACTTCCGCCGTAGTCTTTCAAAGGACTTCCACGTAGTCAACTAACTTTCCATGAACAAGGGTGGGTGGGGGGGCGAAGCCAAAGCCCTTTTATATGCCGGGGGTATTTGTCAACATGATGTAAGGGAGGCTGTGCTTATCTTTTGTGTAACCGCATGTGACTTGATTGAAAAACAATATCAGCGGTCTGTGTAACGTTCAGCGCCTCTTATCTTTATCGAGAAACAATATCAAGTGATCTCGTTTGTTTGTGTAACCGCCACGCCCTTTCTATTAATGGAAAAGCAATATCAGTTTTGACCAAAAATTATATCATTGACCGTCACATTCCATGCATATAAAAAGCACATCCCTTGCGCAGCCCCTCCCACACCTCGCACTCACATTCTGCTACGGCGGTAGTACTCACATTCGGCTACCGTGGTAGTACTCACATTCGGCTACCGTGGTAGTACTTACATTCGGCTACGGCGGTAGTACTCACATTCGGCTACGGCGGTAGTACTCACATTCGGCTACGGCGGTAGTACTCACATTCTGCTACGGCGGTAGTCATTCCTTCGGTTTGATCGATAAGTGATTAAAGAGGTCACCCGGGTTGTTCAAATCCCTTTGCAAATCATCCTCTGAAGAAATCGGAGGCTCACCAATGGCCCTTCGACTTATTGTTACATCGCTTACAAAGGAATATTTAATGTCCCCTTCAAGAATCCGGTACAGTTCCGTGTGACCACCTATATCCAATATGCGCATGAACTCACGAATTAATCTGGACTCGACAACTGTTTCCGTTCCGTCCAGATTCTTTGCTACTGCTCGATAAACGTATCGCTTTGGCATCTCCTTTTTATTTACTTATGGAGACCATAATAAATAAAATAAACTTGAAGAACAAACGCATTCGCGTTTGAACCTGTATTAAACACAATAAAAGACAAGCCTTATCGATAAACCACATTTATCGATAACTATTTATGGGATGCTCTAACCGCCTTTGTAACTAACACGAACTCTGCTACTCGTCCACATCAAAGAAGGAATCATCTACCGGTTCTACGTCAACATTGTTTGTCTTATAATACCTGTCGAACTCCTGGCGAGTATGATGGAAATCCTTGTAAATTGCATTGATGTATGGCGGATTATTGCCATGCTTGTTGATTAAATCGGTAATCTGCATACGTCGCAAATCCGATATACCAAGTTTCTTTTGTACCAACTTGTTGCAACACTCTTGAATGTATCCTGTGAACTTTTGAGGTGTCATCTGATTGCCATAAAAGTCCACAAAGAAGTACGTGGTCCCATTTGGAAATTGACGATTTAGGAACCGCTTCCATTTCACTAGGATTTGGAACAATTTGGGATCCTTAATATCTTGAATGTAAGGATCATGTTGTCGTTTTCGGTTACTATTGAACATCAGAATCGCACGTTCGTTCGAGAAGAGAATGCCATCCTCCGTGTCAGTGTTGAATGGCGACACTTTTACTCGAGTCCACATGGAGCGGATGTTTGGCATCATAGTACATGCACACAGAATGACGCCGCGGAGGAGTTCAATGTACTCTTGCTTTTGAAGCCTGTGGATCTCTGATTTCAAGAACAAGCCCTTGACAACATGTTCATAATTCCGTTCAACTGCTGAAAGGATGGTTGGGAATTGGAAACCGGTGACGCCTTGTTTCAATTCACGCTCACTAGGTTCTCCTTTAGTACGTTTTTCAGCAGCAGGAGCCCGTAGTTCCTTTGCTTCCTTTTGCAGTACTTCAATGACTTTATCCATCTCCTGATCGAGTTCACCTTTCTCGTTGCATTGCTTTAAGAATGTGGCCATGTAGCCCACATAATTGCCGAAGGAATTCTCATTCAGGTGTTTCAAAGGCTTACGGTAAAACTCAATAAGAAGGTGAGGATCACCAATGATCTCGTCGATATCTTCCACTAACAGTTGGTTCTTTAAAGTCTTAACAATGTTATGGTTGGGTTGTAATTTCTTGATTTGAGCAATTTCCTCCAATGAATACTCGCAGAACTTGCGCTTTGTTCCTGCTTCGGCTGACATTGTCTATTTTGATACTAACAATGGACGTTGTTATACACTTGTACCTTCCTCTTATATAGGAAAATAAAATTACATCAAACGATGTAAATACTTACATCGATGATTTTCGCTTACATCGTAGTTCTAGTGGGTATTTTCAAACGCATATATGGCCTCTCGAGCGTTTTGTAGGTTTGACACCGGCTCCCATGTCGCTTCACTACGATCATATCCTCTCCATAGAACAAGATACTCTGTTACTTGAGGTTGGCCTCTTCGTTGGCGTCGAGTGCGCTTATCCAATATTGTTTCGACCTCATAATCTCCTTCGCTTCCAGTGTCTTGATCGCTGTCATCATTATCTTCAACAGTTGATGGTGTGGTTACAGTACCCTCAGGCACTAATCGGAGTCGGTATGCGGCAAAGAGCCCTTGTTGTCCTGATAACTTGTACGCATCCATGTAATTCGGGTGTGGGTTCGGAACAACTCCCTCGATCGTATGAATTTCATCGCCAAAATATCCTGTTTTCGATGGTCGTCGAATGTCCGTGTTCTCTTGTATAAGCAGCCGCACTCGATCCCCAACTTTGAATGGTGGAAGCACTTTTACTCCTCGCCCTTTTGTCCTCAGAGTAACCTGCGCTCGATAACTTTCTTCTACATTGCGTTCAATTTGATCTGGTGTGAGAAGTTTGCGCCCCGCCCCAAACGACACCGTCGAGTTGATATTATTGACAATCTTCGGCAGACTCTCTACCCAATTACGGTCTCCAAGTTTTATCGACGAATAGATCATTTTTTTTGGTGTTGCGTTCATGCGTTCTACCAGCGCGTTTGTTTGCGGTGAACCCGCCTTGCTGAAACGCCATGGGATATCCCTCGATCCTGCAAATTCCTGAACTATCCCTTGGAACTCGACACCGTTGTCACTTTGGATCGATCTGATTTGCACTCCATCATCTACGAGCGATTGAAGAAAATTACGAATGTTTTGTTGAGTGTTCGCCCGAATCGCTCGAGAATATAGTCGCTTACTGAGAATGTCTATAGCATTCACTATATAACTGTAGCCGTTATATGAAACAGAACTCATGTTTATCGTGTCAATCTGCAGCGAACCTGGCTTCGAAGCCAAAATCGGTCGTATCCCACCCTTTGATACGATAGGCCTAGTCATCTTTTGATGGATTTCCTGTTTTTTTAACCAATCTAGCACGGCCCTCTGCGATATCTTGCTATCAGGGTATCAGCTCTTAAATAAATGCCATAGACGATCTCGTCCCATGAAAGCCATGTCGGAATAGAACATTTCTTTCAAGTTCCGTTCATCCTCTTCAGAGATCGGCTTGAAGTAATTTCTTCGCTGAAATATGTCTGCCATATCTGGGAGATCTCTATATCTTCAAGGAGTGAATATTATGCGTTTGGATCAAATCGAGCAACGTGATCGGCAAATTTGCTTCCTTTCTCGTGAACATCCTGGATCTTTTTCAACCCGATATCTGAAAAGTCTGACACCTGCTTTCCAACGTCTTTGACTTTGGCTCCAAAAACGTCATTCTCTTGCACACCCTTGTTTACATGTTGAATGAAGCGATTTGCCTTTCCAGCGGTTTTAACTGCTCCTGAAAAGAAATTTCGTGCTTTTGTTATATTGGCTGGTGCATTCTTGAAAAAGGTGTTGGCTTTGCCCTTCACTCTTTGGAAAAAATTGGCCATCTGAAATTATCTTGTACGAGTCTTATTAAGAAGACTATACAAAAAAATGAGTGCTGTCTACAATGAAAATTTAAGACTGCCGATATGGAACCCGACTGGCTTTCCGGACCGTCCTATTCCCAACATCCAAGCACGACAATATGGGTTTATCGATGGGAAGCCAGGTCCTGAGAATACTTTCAATCGAGAATTCCGTGATCACTTCTTCGTCCCTAAAGGTGAGGTATCAAGTGTCACCACGGATCTCAAGTTCAACCCCAATGGCAACCCTCGCTTCAGAGAAGCGGACTATGTAAGCAAAGTCGAAAAAGATGCAGTTGCTGCATTCCTTGCTGTCGAGAAAGAGAAGTCAAGACAAGCATACTTTGACGAACTTGATGAAGGCAATCTCTTTCCAAGAAAGGGACGATATATCAATTTGCCTAGAAGTGTCGCTGTTCAAGTTAACAGCGACGGGACAACTTCTGCATTCCACCAACCAGGATGGATGCGAGCGCAACAAAATCAAACTCTCGGTGACACCACAAAGAAAGTCGAAAGAGCAACAGATCCTCGGGCTCCAGAGGTTGCTAATGCAAAGGAAAAGAATGTCATTCTAGGACAGAACCACACGATCAACATGACAGATGCCGGAACGCAAACGTCTACAGAAGTAGGGCGGATCGGTTCCACCAACAAGGTCGAACTTCAATCACATGCAACATCTCCTATTCAGTTCCCATCGGATTCAGTCACAAAAGATTTTAGAACAAGCCCCATGGATATTGATGTGAAGGCGGAACCCGCAGAGTACAAGTTGGAGCCAATGGATGTTGATAATGTGAAATATCCGTCGCCAACTAAATATGACCCTCCGAAGCAACCGGATTCTAAAAAAATCAAATGGCCAAAGGTTCCAAAGGAAAACAGTGATGAAGAGTTATACACCAGAACCCATCTGCTTCGAGCCCCATCGACAGGCCCATGGAGTAAGCGCCCCGTTGAGGACGACCACGAAGCAAGAGTAAGAATGCATCTCCTAGCAGCACCTTTGGTGCCAAACCACGATCCAAACATGGGTTGGTGGCGGCCTCCTGGTGGAGGAGGAGGTTCGCCTTTTTCAGCATCCTCATCTTCATCTTCCTCTGCATCATCTTCTCCCGGCTCAAGTCCAGGTATTTCTCCAAGGCGAATCCTTCCCACATCGGTTGCAGCACGCAGAGGTTTGCTGAATCCACAAGTGACCATTCCAGGTGCCTACATACATTCACCAATTGAGCCCACTCCGACACCTCGGGCATCTCAACAGAATATTCCTGGTCCGGTCTCCACCGCTCCACAAATGCCGGCTTTTGGAACACCGCTTCATACTGCATCCACACCCCTAGTCCCGCCTGCCCCAGGCTCGGGGCTGGTGTCGACACCAGTTGTTGCAAATCCTCCTGCTTTGAGACGAAGCACACGAAAGAGGAAGGATGTGGATTATCGGCCACCAGATGCTCGTAGCAACAAAGGTTACATCAGAAAGAAATAAAATAGTGTTGCTTATAAGTAGATAATACCCGTATATCATAGAATGCCCGGTAAAAGAATGAAAGCGTCTAAAATTGCTCCATCCCCCAATTGGAGGGCCACTATCTCACAAAAAATTAGACCTCCTCCTAAGAAAGGAAAGAAGGATCTTAGCAAAGTCCCTCCCCAACTTTTACCCTACGTGCTTAAACGTATGAAGTAAGTCGTTGGTCCCCCAACACCATGATCATTGTGTTTTGATAGATTTTATGATCCATCAAAAAACAAGGTTTTCACATTTATCGGTCTTTCGCTCCACAAGTGTGGAATCAGACTATATCTATCGTATTTCCAATCAAGAGCGTCCTATGCACGAAAACAGAGGTTAGAAGAGACACGCTCGTTGAGGGAGGTGGGCTTGCATGAGTGGTGATCAAACGGAGGTTACCATCTGACCCTGTTAAATTTAAAGCACTCGACATCTCTTCATCAATCGATTTGAAATTGTGTCTTATGGTAAAGCGCTTCGAGTCAAAGTTATCAAAGTCAACATCTTCAGTTTCATAGTTTTCTGAATCCGACATCGATAAAGCACCGTTGATCAATGCATCCTCTACCTTAAAGTCCTCTGTCAAGGGCAATCTCCACTGACCCAACTGGTATCTCCAAGAGATCAGGTTTGCCTTATCATAAATCAATGATTTATCCCCCGTTGTAGTCGAGTAAGCATCATCCCTTCTAAAGCGATGCATCAGTCCTACCACTCGACTGTTGCTGAGAGGAATAATAAAGTTATTTTGAGTCGCGCCACTACATGGGTTCGTGGTTTGAACGCCTGCAACGTAATCTAGTTCTAGGTACTTGCCGTTTCGAATACCTGCCCATGCGGAAGATAAGAACTCGGCTGCTGGAGTTACCAGTTGGGCAACGATTCGGACATCATCCACTACAAAATAACCTCCACTAGGTGCATTAGTAACTGCTTGCTGGGGAGTGTTCAATGTAAGCGTCAATTCCACCGCCTGGTTCGGGCAAAGGCACAGGGGTAAAGGGTTCCCATTAACGTTGTTAAGCAATCCAAAGCGTAAGTGATGGCGGACAATAGCAGAACCGTTAGCATTCTTAATGGCGTCGGCATTTCCAGCCCCTTCGAGCAATCGCAAATACTTGCGTCTTGCAGCAGTTTCATAGGTATATTGCTGACTCAAGTGCTCAGGGTAATCACTGTATTCTTCCGCAATCTTTCCCGAAACTCGTAGTGTCGCTGTTCTAAAATGGGACATCAATCCAACATCGCTGGATGTGACGCTAGTATTTGGAGAACTGTCTGAATTGTAATGAGTGATCCTGCATGACATATAGGTTCTTTGCGGCCTTAGAAAGGAACTTGGAGAGTCAATCACCACCTTGATAGGAGATCCGGCGGCTCTTGAGTCATGCCTGTCCTTGACTGGGCGATAAATCATAACATTTTCAGAGAGAGCGTCCGAGTTCATCTCAAATTGACGAGATGCATAGATCCAATTTGCAGGAATTACGGGATAAGTACTACCGGAAGTTTGATTGTTAATTGACATCTTGAAGGGTTTTCTTACAAGATGTCAACTAAAAAAATATTCAGTACTCGGAATGTCTTTACCTTCTGTATGTATTTCCAAAAATAACATCATAAGGATTATTGAATGCGACCTCGGCCTGCTGATCGTATAATCTTGAGGCAATTGGATTGTTGGCTGAATCTTTATATTGGGAGGTGAATGTTCCTCTTCTGGTTCAACTGGCGCCTTTGCTTTTACTGGCTTCTTCTTGGGTGGTTTTGCTGCTGCCTTTGCTAATCGCGCTGCCTTCTTCTTTGCCTTTTCCTCCTGAAGCAGTCTCTTGGCCTCCTCAAGCCGTTTTTTCTCATCCTCTTCAGCCTTCTGCTTCGACATTTCGCGCAATCGCGCTGTGCGCTTCTCTCGAGCCGCGTCGAGTGCCGCCTTTTGCTTTTCAGTCATCTTTCTCTTCGCCTTTGGAGCATCCTCCGCGTGATCCTGTACATTTTCATGTACTGTGTCCTGTGCAGCGCTTGCTTCAACCTCGGGATGGGCTGTGGCGATCGATTTTTGCTGTTCTTCTTCCATTTTATCGTTGATTTCTTGAACACTATCAAGAAAAAAAACTTCAAAAAAGGTCTGCAGGATCATCATACACACCAAGAACAACAACGATTGGAGCAGTGGTCTTGATTTGTTGCATCGTTTGGCTGTCAAATAATTGGATGTCAATAGAACTCATGCTGATTTCTCCCGTCTGGAACATTTTGTCACTCGGGTTTACCCAGGACACTACATCATTAAAGGAGTCCGGTGTGATACACGCCAGTACGTTGATATCACTGTTAATTCCTGCAACATATGTAATTCCGTTTGACGTTTGCAGAGTTCTGCTAGTGAGAAGAATCGGTTGACTTGCAGATAGATTCAAAGGAGCAGGCAGAGTAAAGCCCGGTAATGCGTAACCGCTTTCGCTCGATTTACTCATTCCGAGTTGCAAGTATGCAGTGCTACCTCGTGCACCTTCAATCAGTTTGAACTCTTTACTTCCTGTCGTTTCGATCCTCAATCGTCGAGTTCGCTCGTCATAGGTGCAGGTATATGGCTGCGATCCTGCACCCGACATTGCAGTTGCTACTGCTGCACCAATATTAAACGCATTGTAATGTCCCGGTGCGATTGTGGCTTTTCGTGGAGTGGTGTCGCCCATCTCTGCAAAGAGGATGGTATTGTTAGTACTATTCATCATGTCCCACGATTGAATGAAATTCACCGAGATCACACGGAATGCATAGATGCTCTGAGGAGGAGAGATATAGAATGTAGCATTGCTCGAGTCCCCGACTATGGCCGTATTCAGAATATATTCTCTATACATATAGACGACAAAATATGTTGCTTGTTATACTATTAAGAAGAAATTAATCCGCTATGTACATTCACAAGGTAAAGATCCCCAAAGAAAACGAGGTAAAACTCGTTGATAAGACACCGAACGGATTTCCCAGAAAGTTCTTTGTTCTCTCCATTGTCGGCTCTTCACGATCCGGTAAAACAACTTGTCAAGTCAACCTTATCGAGAAACTTGCTCCAGCGTACTCTGCGGTGTGCATATTTACACCCTCCATTGAAGATCCCATTTGGAGCAGCCTTAAGCGAAAGAACAATGTATACATTTCTCATTTAGTCTCCAACCATGTCCTCAACGCCTTGTTTGAAAAACAACGCATGCTCTACAGAACAGACAAAACACGACAACACATTCTTATTGTTATCGACGACTATGGAATACTCGCTAGACAGACCGGCAATGACCCGAAGAAGGAACTCAAGAAACATGAAGAAATATCCAGCGGTATCAAAGAGATGCTGGACACTCTGTACTCTCGAGCGAGACACAGCGGCATTTCATTAATGTGCTCCTTCCATGACACTCTGCAAATGACACCATTGCAGCGTGTCAATAACACACACGTCATTCTTTATCGACTGAATATGAAGCAATATGAAAAGATCGCACCTGAACTGAGATGTCACCTCACTGAACGCGAGTTTATCGATGTTGCAGATCGAGCAACAAAAGAACCGTATTCATTCCTCTACATTGATCTAAAGACACCAAAGAATGAGGACGTGTTCACCGAGGGAAAACCGAGCACAGAATAAGCATGGGCCTTAAACGCAGCACTAATAATTACCTCGTTTTCTATTATCAAAAGAAACGTTCCATGTCTGAGATTCCTGCTCGGCAATTTGGTGACCCTTTGGGAAAGGGTATACATACCTTCTCTCCTACCGATCAAGCCGAATATTCTTCAAAGGACCGCAGTTCGACTCCCATCCGTATTGTATGTGATTCTTGCACGACATCATTTGACCTTACAAAAATGGTCCTCTCCATGGATGTTTCCGCATATAACAACGGAACCGCTATTACTCCTGGTGCCGATATTAAGAACACTTATCTCGGTCTTGAGGCCATCATTCAGTCTTTGACTATCACGGCCGCAGGGCAAGTTGTTGAGAAAATTCATAACTACCCGGCTTTCTTGAGCAGCATCTACAAGAACATGTCGGCCGGACATAAGAAATTGTTGAGACAACTTAGCGGTTATTCAAACGATAATATATTCGACACTCGAGCAACTGTCTCCATGAACATGCATCCATGGGTTGGTTTTTGTAATCCTAAGAATAAAAATTTCTTTCACGTGTTTGCACTCCCGGACCAGACACTGGAGTTCACCATCGCCCTTGCACACCCAGCCTCCGTATTCCCAAATGGGAATGTGGACGAAATCCGTGTCAGCAACATTAGGCTCTTGATGCCTTATCATACTCCGAGCCCTCAGTTCGTTAATGCAACTCGAGCCATCTCCTATGAGTATACGAGAACAACCCAGGCTCTGGTGCCGGCTTCTGGCACTGAAAAGAATATTTTTAATCTGAATATGTCCGGAGTGCGATCCTTGCAGGGATTGATGCAATGTTTGTTGACGCAAATGCTGATACTACAAAGGATGCTGCTTTGAACTATTCCTCTTGGGATCTCAGGGAGTGGCGTCTTGTTCTTGGTATGACCGCAATTCCCAGCGGGAAAGCCGGCTTCAAGCATTCAACAACCGACAATCAGACATTGCTCGCCAGTCTGTTATCGCAGACTGATTTTGACAGTCTCGGCGATATGGATATCTCATTTGCTGATTATGACAAGAAGCAATTCTCCTTTGGCTGGTCGTTCCAAGACCGTACCGAGTCTTCGAGCGCTGGTTTGTCATTTGAAGGAACAAATTCGTCACTTAAAATTGCCACGATTCATGACACTGTTCTTCCTAGTCGGTTCGTTTACTTGTGAACTACTACGAGAATGTTACGCTGAGCATTGGTGGAGTCTTTGCTGATGTATAGGTTGCGTTTAGGACAAATCTTTTTTTCAGAACATATGATTGGGAGCATCAAGGTGCTCCCTACATCCCAAATCAGTGCTCGTTCTGATTAAGATTTGTTTTATAGGCATTTTTTGTTACTACGTTGAAGCCACCATAAACCAACAAGTAACCGGTCTGAGCATATCGACTAATAACATGCTCCACAGGATTCCTGTGATGTACATCAATACATCATAGAAACCTATATACCGAGTAACAGTATATTTAAGCACCCTAGATGCTGGGTGCTTTGCTCTTGCCCTTTCTTTTCTTTGGTGCTTCTTCAACTTTGACATGATCCTTGTATTGAGAACTCAGTTTATTGAATAGAAGCGACCATTTCAGAACTTTGAATGTTCCTTCGTCCACCACATTTTCCGTATTCATCTCTTCAAGATCTTTCACAAACTGTTCCTGAAACTCTGGCTTTAATGCGTCGAACAACTCTAAACACGTCACTTGAACACATTCTTTAGGCGTATCATAATATGAATCGCTGAATTCGAACATTTACAAAGAACTATCAAAAATCCTATTTAAACATTATACAGAATGTATAAGTTCTGTTCCAACCGCACATGTGATTTATTCCCTCATTTCCTATTTAAAGAAAGTACAACATGGCCAAAGAGACGTTCCCGTATACACACCCCAGCGCGATAAACAAGGTAATTTAATTATTCCAGATCGCTGCAAAAAGTGCAAGACAGATGACTGCCCTACCATTATTCCAAAGATGAAAGGCCGCCCTTATTGTCTCGAATGCTGGAGCAAGCGCCGGGAAGTCAAAGACTATGTTCTGGTACCTGACTCGGAAAGTGATGAGGAAACCTAGCAGTCCCTGATACGTGATCGTTTTGCTCCCGAACCAGCGAGTCCATCAAGAATGGAGCGTTTTTTGATAAGTGGAGGCGAAGTTGGTTCCAGATCCACTGTCATTTCCTCAGCATCTGGGACGATCTTGTATGTGGATGTCGATTTTTCATTACGGTCAATCAAAAGATCATATATGAAGGTGCGCTTTGTTCGGTTTGCAGAATCGTATTCCTCACAACATTTATCTTTACCTCCTTTTGCACGATTGTTGCAAGATTTGCATATATGCATTCTCTCGACCTCATATCCAAGACTTTTGAAAGTCGAATAATCGTTATCGTCCCATGTATATTTCTGCCCTGGATGATTAAACTTCATATAACGCATGAAGGCCTTTTTCACGTCTTCGATATGAACCTTGATTCTATCGGCGCCTGGAAGCACTTTTTTCTTGACGCAATACGAAGCCGTAGAAGAGGCGTTTTCCTCTGCAGGTGCAGTGAGGAATCGATGCAACCAATTGGTCGCTTTTCTTGCAATTTCTTGATTGTCTCGAAAGTACACTGGAGCAAAGTCCCAGAAACTTTGTCCCTTGTGGGATTCCCTCAATATATAATATATTTTTAATGACTTGTATATAAGGTTTGGCAGTTCGTTTTTGATGACTACTTCCTCAATGCTGGTGTCTTTATCAGTAACAAAGTTTTCAAACACAAAAATGGGCACACGATTCACAATGGCTCCCTTCTTATCATCATAGTTAGGAAACACGTTCCCCGCCATCATAATAGGTGTTTTAAAGGCACCAGTGGTCGCTTTCGCATGTTTGGCCGCGACATTGACAAAGTCACCGTCAATCATTGATTGAAGCATCGTAGGATCAAATGTGTCCTTCATATTGTGAGGTATTTCCGGAACCAATAGCAGTTCTTTTCCAATGATATTCTCCAAGCCAAAGATCTTCTCAGTGTTCGCAGCCAGTATTGCCACTTCGGAAATATCGAACATTGCTTTTATGATATTGAGTAATGTCGACTTTCCGGTGCGTGACTCTCCATATAGTAAAAGTGCGACTGCCCACTTGTCATACTGTCCAACATCAAAGAATAATCGTCCAATTAACCCGATAACAACATTGTAAATGTTTTTACGCTCTTCTTGATCGTATCCTGTCAGTTGATGCATGACAACTTGATCAAACATTGGAGTATAGTCGCTCTTGGTAAAGTCTTGGTCAATACAATGTCGGGCAGCCACTCCCTTCAAAGTCGCATCAGAATAAGGAACAAATGTATTCGTATCAAGAAGTAGCGCACCATTCCGAAAGGCAATCACATTGCGGTCGCGCTGCAGAAAAGGAAGATCTGGGTCGTTGTACATCTCCAAGTGTTTCAGAATATCCAAGTGTCGTTTTGGGGCTGACACGTAGATTTTGTTCTTTCTCAACACCTTGTTCACCCATTCTTGGTAGGAAAGATATTTGACGTACGCACATGGTTTGTTTTCAAGAGGCCTGTATATCCAATTGTTGTATTTCTTCAATGAGTCTCGTTTTGCAATAGTCCATAATTCGGACATCAACAGATAATGCGGGGTATCTTTGACATCGTCTTCATTACTTGTTTCCTCTTCCTTTTTGACAATCACATTATGTTTTTGGTCTCCATTGTTGGGACGACAGACAAACAACAATTTACCACCAAATCGAACCAGGAAGGGGTGGTTCTTGTGGTTGACATGTCTACGCTTGCATATCGTACAGTCAAAATCCTTGGTTTCTTTCAAAATTATTCGACTGTACGAATCGACATTGACAACTTCATGATCTTGATAATATGGAGAGGTTTTGAAGACCTCAAAATCTTCCAATGTTATTGAATCATTTGCGAAAGCATTGATGAAGTGATTTTTTACTTTTGTTTCATGTCGAGCCTTTTTAAGCCCATTGCAGGTTTTGAGGATGTTATTCCGAATCCATGTGGGCAAGGGTGCTATTTCAGTTTCATCCAACCATTCGTACTTTCCAGTTTTGATAGAACTCGGAGGTGCCATAATAAATCCTCCATCGCCACGAAGATCGATCCCACACAAACGTCCATCGGCCCTTGACATTACTCTTGTGGAGGTCGTCGCTACTGATTGTCCCAATTCATCATCCCATCGAAAGTAGTAGTGCAAGCCACCTGACGGTGATCTGCATTTGAGTGTCTTTGGATCCCCATGTTCTTTGATCATTTCCTGCCAATCTGAAAGACCGGTCTCAGCGCTATAGTCATCGTTGGGCGCTTCATCTTCTTTCGGCTCCTTCTTATCGATATCCACGACAACTATGCCCGATTTTTCTCCAGTCAAAACCCCAATATTACTTCTCACACCCCGTAAACACTTTAAAACCTTATTCCAATCTGATACATTGTATTCCTTCCAATCGCCCAAAGGTCTTTTCTCCTTCGGATGTGCTGGAATCGGCACAAAGCCCTTTTTTAACAGTTTTGCCTTTGCTGACTTTAATTGATCGAGTATGACACCTTCCAAACTCATTCTAGGTCTTTTGATTAGAAAAGTAAATTGACAGACCCCCCTATAGAACAGATATAACCTCTAACCTTTATATGTCTTTTTTAAACATCTAAAAAAAGGTATCTAATGCAGAAGACACATGTATATGCGATGTTTTTGCGCGTATTTTACATCTATTTTATCGACTGAACATACCATATATAAAGACATCTGCACTTACATATTAAAACAGGAAAAACTGGGTCACTTGGGTAACTCCAAATCAAAAATTGCAGTATTTCTAATGGCAGACGATAGTGACGAACAGGACGCTCAGTACTACCACAAAATCTTTCGACAGCAAATAGTCAAACATTCCAACCATGACAACTATCGCGAGGCTATACTCGAATTTTGTGTGGAGAATGTTTACAAAAGTGACGTAGTCGTCAAATGCATCTGCACCCATGATATTAAGGAAATATGTGAAGTGGTATCGAGTGAAAATGGGAAACGTCTCATTATTGGCAACAAATGCATACAGAACTTTTTCCCTCAAGCCCAACGGGACCTGGCACTTGAAAAACTCCGCATCCTCAAAAGAAAGACATGGGATTGTCAGATTCCAAAGTGCAAGAAACGTTATTTAAAATCGACGGCGAAAAGTGTCGAAATCTGTAATAGATGTTTTAACTCTTACAAAAAATGTGAACAAACCAAATGTCAGAAATGGTTTTATTGCGAAGAAAAGGACCGAAAGTGGAAACCAAAATGTCCTCCGTGTTGGTCTAAGGAAAATCAAAATAGCAAGCCAGTACCTTTCAAGCAAGCAACATCAAAAAATGCACAAAATCGTCCCTGTTCGACAAAAAACTGTCCTCGAATGACATCAAGCAAGAAACCCGGCTTCCACAAGTTCTGTGAGGAGTGCTATTTTAGAAAGTTGTCTCGGGGCCAGTAAAAGCCTGTAAAAGTTGTATTGACCCAGACCGGTTGAGGGATTGGCTCGATAGATTTTGTGTGTATATAACATACTTTTGCTTAATGGAGATGCTTATGAAGTAGTGTGTGAAGGGGCGTATATTATTTTTTCTTTCGAAGAAAAATGGGTAAGTGGGTCAGCGGGAAAAGCAATATAGCGTTAAAAAAAAGGAAGAAAAAAGGGATTTAGAAAAGGTGTTTTTTTAAGAAAGCAGGAAGAAACTAAAGTAAAAAGGCGAAAATAGGTGACCCAATTTCTCAAAGGAGCGGCGATCGAAAAAAATCGAGGTTTTTGAAGATTTGGGTTAGCAGAAATATTCGTAAATGAAATGGCATATATAAGGACATGGGAAATGCGTTGACGAATACAAGTCCCGTAGCGCCATAGGCGAGGGCCGTTTATCGACGAAATGAACGCGCGCGTTTGATTTGATAAGGTTCATAGGATATATGCGCGAAGCATTGAGGATTTATCGATAAGTGTCTGATGTCAGAGTTCTGGACTTATCGATGAAGACGAGGCATATATAAGGACATGGATAGGTGCGGCAGGACGCGGAAGTTTCATAGGGGCGGCACTCGATGAAATATGGAGGGATTGGAAGGTCAAGAGGAAGGAGGCGCTAGATAATACATGGTAGGTGATTTTGCGGGTTAAGATTGACATAAGGAAAATATTCTAACTCAACCCAGATTTCAGCAATGTCCAGAATGGTCGCGGGTTGAGAATGTCAGTGCAAGAATATGCGAAATTAACCCAGATTTCAGCAATGTCCATTTCGGGTTGAGAATGTCAGTGCAAAGAATATGCGAAATTAACCCAGATTTCAGCAATGTCCATTTTGAACCAGCAATGTCCATTTCGGGTTGAGAATGTCAGTGCAAAGAATATGCGAAATTAACCCAGATTTCAACAATGTCCATTTTGAGCCAGCAATGTCCATTGTCAGTCAGCAATGTCCATATGACTCAACAATGTCCATTGTCACAGTGCAGACCGACATTGCATATGCAATGTCGGTCTGCACTGTGACAACGAGCGCTGGAAATGTGCAAGCTGTTGACCTTCAACTGAAATACGGAGATACGGGTATGGAGGTGGATTTAAACGGTATTGCTTGGTGCGTCACCTTGGGAGTTTTAGTGGAACGCGAGGCGAGTTTGGCCCGTTACGACTTTGTAAACAACCGAAACAAAAGGACTTTACCAGTTACGATGTCAATGGGGCCAGGTTCAAGTGCTAAACGCTTCAAAGTTATGTAATGATTCTATAATAAAAGCTACAACTGTCATTGTTGCCCACTATCATATGAAAATCCATTCGTAAAGAAGGACACTATCTGAGAACCAGGGAGACTTGGATCCATCAAGTCCGGTCGTTGATGTAAGGATGCTTTTCGATGTCGACGTATGCGTGCGAGCATGCTCCTAGCATGTTCATTGTTTTCCCGCTGTGTCATCGGTGTTAGGTTACCAATACGGTTATCGTGCTTTTGCATGTTGTCGTGGTTGATGGTCAGGTTGTCAATATTGACATGTGGGAAAAAACACCGATAAAGAGCCCGATGCACGTAAACACTTTTGTTTTGACCCTCGTGCCTTAGGGTTACCGTTCGGTAACCTTCCTTTGCACGCTGCGCCAAAATTTTTTTACTTTTTCCAAGGACAGCACCCCGGCTAGAGAAAAAGTATCCTGGAAAATCCGGATGCTCTTTCCAGATTTCGTGCGTGTGGTCGGTATCAAAGAACTGCGCATAATGACCCTTCCCGATGTTGACTTTCTCTAGACAAGATCGCAGTACGGCTTGAACGGTTGTTTGGTAAGCGTCAGCACACTCCTGTGCATCGGCGTAGATCTTGGGTGGTTGAAGGGGTTGGTGCGTAGAGGATTCAAAGATATGTACCGATTTTGAACGCATACGTAATGACGGGTTATAGCGTGGGTCATTACCAAACCCAGACTCAAGGGATTGGAACGGGATACAGGTGGTGTACTGTGTGGCATCTATAGCCACAGTCGCTGTAGCGTTAGGCACGGATAGTTCATCGTCTTCTTCCGAGACCGGTTGTGTGGGCACATCAGCTTCTTCTACTTCATCCTGTAAGGGTTGCGAATTTGCCCACTCTGATGCTTTGCCATAGATCTCTTCCCAATCTTCCTCTTCTTCTTCTTCTTCTTCTACCGTTTCTGTTGTTGTTGCTGTCGTTGCGGCGGCAGCACCATCAATATCCATGTCACTTGTGTTGATTACTGTAATCGTACCGTCAATATTCATATGATCCGTGGTTACCACATCGGACTGGGAAGGTGGATCTTGGCGATAACGTTTGGACCAAGCGGGTCGACTGCTTCCTACGATATGCATCCTCTTGTGGTTGATATATTCCCTGTTTTTCTGCAAAAACATCCATCGGTTCGTTAAAGGGGTTACAGGAGGGGGTGGCGACCTTTGTGGTACACGTTGTTTCCCTTTTGCGGTGGCATTGATCGCCTCGTATTTTTGACGCACCCTTTCTGCCTCCGCAGGGTCCTTATACATAGTGAGGTCCGGCATCGGTAACCATGGTTCCTCACCTTGTGAAGGCTGCTCCAACGACCTTGCTTCTGACTCATCATACGATGGTAGTTCCAAGGAGCATACCGTTTCTTCAGTTCTCTGCGAAACTGTAGCGGTACATGATGGTTGGCTTGCAGGGGATGTGACCGTATTGGTTGTAACTGGCGAAGGAGATCTTGATACGTTGCGAGGGCAACGTAGGGCCGATTTCAAGGCCTGCCCTGTTAACGTTGAGCGAACAAGGGATCGGGGCACACTTTCTGTGTTATGTGTAAAGACCCGAACTTCAGGTAATGAATTTATTTGAACATGTCGGTTTGTCGGTTCTGGCGCTGGCGTCGTTAATGTATTGATCACACTTGGCTCTTCGTCATCGTCCGATACCACAACGGTTTCAACGTCGCTTACATCATCCACCCATGGTGCTTGCTGAATGATGGTTGTAGGCACTTTGAAACGTGTTTCCGTTTTCATAAAGACGGTAAAAGTTGTTATCGTTGAATACGTCTTGAAATCCTTTGAAACACGTTCACGGTATACAATATCACATGGGATGTGATGGTATGGGAAAGTTGTCTTGTCCAACACGGTAACATCGCGGGGTGGTAATGGAACACGTGGCATGATGACTGTGAGAAAATGATAAGGTGTAGGTAGAGGTGAAAAGGGAGACACCGACCTTTTATAACCATTCGTTTTTAGTATGAAGGTAGGAGTGTACCGGCAACCCCGATCGATCACAACACCTGGTGACAACAAAAAACACGAAAAACACGAAACATTGATTAGTCCATGGCACCGCGGAAACACTCAAACCGTCAAGAGTTACAGGTGCGGCCCATTCCGCTGCCTGTAACAGCGCATCACCCTCCTCCACCCATCGGCGACGATGTTCTTCCGTATCACGAATTTACAGCCGGACTGATTGCACCGAAAGGGAGTGGGAAAACAACGCTTATCTGCAACATCCTCAAATTCTATCAGGGCTACTTCCACGTTATCACGGTCTTCAGCCCAACGTTGCACTGTGACGAAAAGTGGGAAACAGTCCGCCGTTTACCGTTATTAGCCGAAAATACACAACTCGTCAAATTTCTAAAGAAGAAGGGGCAGAGTGAAAATCCGGTGGTGGGAAGACCCAGTATCATCGATCAGGGTAACAAACCTTTCAACCCGCATATACCAGACAGTCACTTTATCAGCGAATACGATGAGTCCACGTTGGATGACATGCTTACAGAGCAGCGGGACATGATCAAAGAAATAGAAGGGTTGGGAGGAACCAAACACCTCGCAAACCGCTGGTTGATCATTTTTGATGATCTTGTAGGTAGTACCTTATTCAGCAATAAGCGACAGAGTGTGTTCAAAATGTTGAACACGAATCATGGACACGCGTCTGCCAGTTTGCTCTTGGTCTCGCAAGCGTACCGTGAGGTAAGCAAAACACGAGCGTGTTTTTTTTGATTACCTAACTCCGACGATATAGTATATCAACACTTGTGTTACTAGATCCCCAAAACCGTGCGGGTAAACCTTACCGCTTTGATTCTTTTTGAAGTGACAAATGAATCCGAGTTGAAAGCGCTTTATGAAGAGAACACTTGCGGAATGACTTGGGAAGTGTGGGTGCGAGCATATAGGTACTGCACAGAACAGGACTACGATTTTATGTACATCAACTACAAGAAGCCGAAAAAACTCCGTGTTATGAAGAATTTTGATCAGTACATCTTTCTGGATAATTAATCGGAAAAGGCAATACAGTTTAATCTTTAGAGTAAATGAATTTTTATTCCATGACAAGTAAATCACTGTTACAACACGCGTGGTCTCTCTGTGACGGCCAACCGTTCTGACAACCCTCACATCCAGTCTGGCGCGTTCTAAGTCATTCCTGCTTCTTCTCATCCTTGAGACCTGGGAACACAACATTTGTGGCTGCAAAGTTCATTCCAAAGCGTTTCATGCCCTTGTTGAACCAACCTCCAACACTACAGTGAACTACCATCGGGATACCAGCACAAAGGGTTTTAGGCGGTGCACCAGGCACAAGTTTGATGTTGCTCTTGGCTTTGAAGTACTTCTTTGTCGTGTCAGTGGTCATTTTGACAAAGATACGTGGTGTCGTCTCAGTGGGGTCAAAGAGACGTCCGTTCCAACGTTTCTCCTTATCTTCGCTATAGAACGCCACAGCATCTTTGTCCGTAACACAACCTTCAAGACGTTCAAAGAGAGTTTGCAAAGCACCCAGGTCTTGAGCACTAACGGTGATACCGAACGTGTGGTTGCCCCAATTATCCGTGTTGATGGTGTTTGTGGCAAGTTGTCCCACTAACTCGAGCAATAATGGACGCACAGTCAGGTTGGTAAACATCAGATTAGGTGCATTGGGATTACTGAGTGTCACACATTGAAATGCGGTGTCAGGGTTGTTCTCCAGCAGGGCCGATGGTGTGAAGGTCGTAACAGTCATTTTCCAAATGGGGAAATAGAATTACTGACGTTGATGTTGTTGTTGTTGTTGTTGTTGCTCTTGTCGGGACCCTGGGGTTCTTGATGGTTAAGGTTGTTTGCTAGAAAAAACTTCCGGGGGCACAGAGAACCTTTCGCCGTTTTATATTCCAATCCGTGAAACAATGTAAAATAGTGAGCATACTACTCTATGAGAGTCGACAATATCAGTGGAAGTGTATAGAACTCAAAAGAACAAAATTGGTACGACCTGATGTTCAACCGTTCGGAAAAAAGCACGGATGCTCACATTGTCTCGTTTTTCTTTCATGCACAATGTTGCCAGGGGCGGTTCAAGACATGTTCAGGCGAAAGAACCTTCGAGTAACGCGTCGGCCTCGGTATCGTCGACAGCGACGACAACTTGGTGCCCTTTGGGAGAGTCGTGGCACCAGCCGTGGCAGCGTCGCAACCCACTCGGCAGACTGGTACGACATTTCAATGAAAGTCCCACGACCGCCATCTGTCGGGAGCGGAATGATGGGGAAGGCGACGATGTACACTGGTGTTGGACCTCAGACTTAAAAACGACGGGGTGTGCAGATGAGATAGTAGGCATCTTTCTCTGGAACCCTCTTTTGCTCACCCATACGGTTGTAAAAACTCCATAAATTCAATACAAGATGGTTCGCCCCGCTAACGTAGAGGACTTGACCCTTGTCATTGGCGAGTACGAGCGCGCGCGGTTCTTTGAACTCTTAGGTAGCGAAACTTTCGAGAACGTTCCTGAAGTGCGTGAAGACCAACTTCTCCTATATCTGTACCCTGCAATGGATCAAATCTGCCCCTTGATTGTCAACGTCCGGGATCCGACCGTGTGCCATTGGCCCTTACGACAACACAACCGCATGAACACCTTCCTACTCTTTGTCCCGACAAACTTTCCTGAACCATTCCATATGACACCCTACTCTTTCGCGGAGATCCCGCTCGGTTTGGAGTTTCACGTACCACGCGGTATGACAGTTCAGATCGAGCATGTGGCCGATGTGTCCCATTCGGTCGTGCTTCAGACGTTTACTCATGAAACCAACTCCAACGGTTGTGTCGGTACAAGAGAAGTGCAAGGTCTCCATATCACCATTCGGAACCCTACCGCGTCAGTACTCACCATCGACCCGACGAAAGCTATTGCTGTTATGCGGTTAATACCTAGACTGGGCGCACCTTCCAGAAGCATCCCAGTCAACGTGTTCAACCCACCCACGGATGCATTTCAAGTGGTCAATGATGATACGATTAGTTTTCAAGGAACTCAGTAGTGAACGCCGGTTCAGTTCTTGTATAAATAAGATGTTCGACTATTTTGTGTGTATCATAGTTTGAACAGAAAATACACACCATTGTCAGCGATGAGTACAGTACCATTTCAAGTGGTTGAACCTTCTGCAGCCAGGACACCTACCTATGAGGTGACAGTTCGCCGTGCACGAGATGGTCGTCCTATCGAAATTACGATGCGTGCTATACGTTTGGGTAACGATCAAGCGATTGATGATGATCGGGTTCGAGCTCTTTTTGGGATATCTTTTCGGAGTCGAATATTTGCTGAGCTTCAAGCGTACCTACCGAATTGGACACCAACTCAAATCATGACTCGCGTCCATGGATTTTTACAACTGAGAAATGTGGATGGCCCAGCGGTAACAGTAAATGAAACGGGAGTAGCGTTACATCATGTGACTGATCGACGCTTTGATGATATGTTGGAACGGGCAGTACATTCACAAACCGAAGTTACCATCTACACCATCGCTTATTCTTACTACATTCAACGCGATACTCTGAATGTTGGTGCGGGAACAAAAAGAGGTCTGCGTGGAGTTAAAGGTGTTCGCCAAGCATCTCTCACCACCCATTATCACAATGATCAACCGGTTGCTTGCGCCGCTGTGGCGATCATGCTCCACCTCATCTATACCCGCCCGGATCTATACCCTTCGGGAAGAATGATGGTAGTTCGGGGCACGCCTATGGTTCGTGAAGCTGCAGCACTTCAGACAAAACTGGGTTGGTCTCAAGAAGTGACCATTGCCCAGTTGGAGGATTTTGTCAAACACCCTGACTATTCTGCCTATCGTATCGTGTTGATTATCCCCACGCTCAAGTCCATGGCAATGCACGATTGGTCAGGGGTAGATTATGATTATGACGCCCTACCCAACCGTATTGTGTATGTTCACTTGGACGAAGTCAAACGTCACTATGTTTCTGTGGATGCGCCTCCCGCCTTTATCAGTCATATGCGACGAGCTCAGAACTGGAGCTGGTGCAGTCGATGTTCCAGCACATTTCTTGCAGTCGCTGGACATTCTTGTTGCGACGAGATTGGAGAGCCCTACGTTCGTAAGATGGCACGTTTCGTGGAAAACAAAATATGTGATATGTGCGGCATCTCCTATTCACCAAAACATCGCCATGTATGTAACGTGATGAAGTGCAAATTTTGCTATCTGGACGTTAATTTTACGGAACTACGATCGCACCGATGTACCATATGGAAAGATTTTGCCCAACACAAACCTACGTTTCTGTCCCACGGTGAGCAGGGTGAAAAGGACCAGTACATGGTTTGGGCATACGACATTGAGAGTTGTCTAGTACCTGTGCCGGATACGGAATCTCTCCATTTCATATCGGATGAGGGTGGGAACTTTGTCTTGGATCAAGAGACGGGTAAAGTCAGAACATACACCGTAACGGAACAAACTCAAGTACCCAATCTTGTCTGTTACCGGAACCTTTTCGACCATGTTGGCGACACCTGTGTTGTGGATTCTCTAGAGGAGTTTATTCATTTCATGCTTCAACACAACGACGGTAAAAACATTTGTCTTGCACACAATGCTAGCGGATACGACTCACGGTTATTGTTCAACACTTTAATCAAGATGACCGGCTTAGCCACCAGCATCAAACCGATCTTGCGCGGCGGAAAGTTCATGCGTCTCCAAGTTGGGAATACGATCTTTCTGGATACCATGCTCCATTTGAAAGGTCGTTTGAAGGATCTGGCAAATGATTTCTTTCCTAATAATGCGGATGTTGACAAGGGACATTTCCCTCATCTGTTTAACACACCCGAAAATCAGCATTATGTGGGACCTATTCCGGACAAGAGCTTCTTTGACCTGAGTTTCAGTTGTCGCGACGCCGCCGAGTTACAGGAATTCAACGACTGGTACGCTACTTGGATGGGGCGCAACGATTGGAACTTTCGCCATGAAATAGTCAAGTACTGTAAACAGGACGTGGAGGTCTTGGTTCAGATTGCTCGCAAATACCACGATCTTTGTACTGAAAACCTGGCCGCGTTCGATGAAGACCTTGCTATCTCCCCATGGTTGCACCCAACCTCAGCAGGTTATGTCCACAATCTGTTTTTACGATACAACAGTAAGATGATGGAGCTCGACCTGGACGATCCTGACAGTGTGGCTCAATCAGCATACGACAACTGGTGCGCCTTGGAAGCTGAAGAACATTACTTTGACCGTGCTGCGCTCCGCGGTGGTCGAACGGACATTCGCAAGTTTCACCATCGTGTTTCTGATGCTGACTGGGAACGTGGAGAGCGCATCTCCTACATTGATGTGGTGTCGATGTATCCTTTTGTCCAAGTGGTCAACGATTATCCGGTGGGGCCGCCCATCATACATATATACGATGATGCTTTCTATCCTTGTTACAAACATTTCAATCGACCGTTGGATGGGTGCAAATGTCATATTGAAGAGAGGAAACGAACTCGTAATCGGCGCATCCATGTCATTGAACACGCTGAACAACCCACACCTCAATACCTAGAAACCTTTTTCGGGATCATCTGTTGCGATGTGACACCTCCAAGAGATTTATACCACCCTGTCCTTGTCCACTTTGATCATACACAAAACAAGTGTTTGGCGACCTTGGAACCTTTGAACAAGGGTGTTTTCACTTCGGTCGAGTTACAAAAAGCGGTCACCTGTGGATACAAGATCTCTCGAGTCTATCGCCTTCACGAGTACAAGCGCGCACCATCTAAATGGTCGGGTTTGTTGCACGAATTGTACAAACTCAAACTGTACAACAGTGGGGAGCTTCGGTCTGAAGAAGAAGGTCAGAGACTCAAACACGAGTACCTAGAAAGGTTCGGAATGGACATCGACCCCACCAAGTTCCGAAACATGCCAGCTGTCAAACAGACATTCAAAATTCTTTTCAACAGTGCTTGGGGAAAGCATGCTGAGACTGTAGACCATCAACAGAGCATCATTGTTCATGAAGAAGATGATGAAGATGTGTCGCGCTTCTGCAAACAGTAGCTGACGATACGAACCGTGTCAGCTCTTATGATGCTTTGGACGAGTACACGTTGTTCCGATACAAACACAATCGGGAAAAAGCCGACCTGATCTCCATAAGGGTTACATACCAGCGGCCATCTTTGTTCCAGCATACGGACGCCTCCTACTGTTAGAGCAAATGCTCAAGCTCGATACCAACGTTCTTATGCATGACACTGACAGTATCATTTATGTAAAGACACCCGATATGCCCAAGGATTTTGTACCAGCAGGTGATATCTGGGGAGACTGGGAAGTGGACAAGTTTGAAAAGAAACATAAGGGGATTCGTGAGTTTGTCGGTTTGGGACCAAGACGTATGGGTTACGTGGTGACGACGGCTACACTACCTTCAAATGTAAAGGTGTCTCTCTCAAAGTGGCTCACAACAAAATCTTCAATTTCAACACCGCCTTGGAGATTCTCTTGTCCGACAGAACCGTTGATGTGCCACAATTCACCTTTACGTATCATATGGGTCGTGATATGACGAGTCGGCGTTTTTTCAAAAAGATCACGTTTGATCAAGACAAGTTGAAGGGTGTGTACGATAAAGAAACGAAACAATTGTGGCCTTTTGGACACAGTATTTTAGAGGATATGTGTTAAATAATATGCACATTTACATTGACAAGTAACGTGACATCTACTATGGACGTTTCCGGTGACCCTGCCACGACCTGCAAAGCACCGGATTGGCTTACATTGTGACCGTTGTTTTGGGTGTCCTTCTTGGAGTATCAGAAGCTTTGGGAATCAAAGCACCGAACCGCACTGCTAGTGTCACAGGTGCTCTTTTCAAGGGAACAAAAGCGACCACCACAACACTTGTTGAAGGCTGTGAAGCCGGCG
>JAHLKF010000060.1:0-24703 GCA_025558075.1 Gaertneriomyces semiglobifer
CGTCGTCGTCGACGAGTAGGACTTTGGGCGGGATACTCCACGGGGGGATAAACGTTGCCCGTGTGACACGCATACTGTTTCCGCCGCTCGCACCACCTGATCCACCACGATCCCGTCGCGGCGTGAACCCGCCAACCGTAAACACTGTCAACCCAGAAGTGTTCGATTGTCGCGTGAGCTGATCACTCGGTACAAAGTCGAGGATGGGTGTTGCAAGTTCAGGCATCGTTTGGGATGACGATGACGACGCGCCGCCGCCAAGGCCAAGACTGGAAGTCCCAGGCACCCCCATCGACGAGCTCGACCCTGCCATACCGGCCACATTCTGGATTCCGGCATATGCCTCCTTGACGTGTTTAGAGATCTCGTTCATTTGCTGAAACCCTGCTCGCGCGACTTCTTGGTAGGTAGTCAATAACCGTTCGGCTTGGTCCTTGGGAATCCCAAAGGCGTCGGAATCCATGATCGTGTGCATGTTCAGGTCGGATTGTAACCCAGAGGAACCAATAGGCGCAGAGGTCGGGATGGCGGTTTTCGTAAACGCAAATGGAGTGATGATTTCGGGCGACGACGTGTCAACGATATCGCTTGCCAAAAGTGAGGAACGCGGCGGCATCGGAAGTTGAAAGCGTTCATCTATATACAGAGTCCACCAACAAAAAAAAAGAAAATGCAACAGGCGGGGGGGGGGGGGGCATGAGCGTTTCACCAACATGAAGCCACCAAGTGCGACGGCGACCCCACGTCCTCACCTGTAGCAGAATCCCCAGCAAAACACTCGACCAAGTTCCTCACCACCTTGTCCTGCGTCGCCATATTCTTGCGAATGTTCAATATCTCGTCCACCACCATGCAGTAATTTCTGCTCAATCCTTGCAGATACGTGGCCATATCCGTCTGCATCCTGGCAATCGCATCCATTTGCGTCTGGAGATCCCGGGTATCCTTCTTCAGCTCCTTTGTCAGTGCGTGGGTATCATTATGGTTTCCTTCGTTAGCAGGAGGTGGAGGAGCAGCAGAAGAGGGTATTTTCGACTTTTCCTTGGGGGTTTTGCGTTTGATACCCTCCAGCTTTTCCTTGTTATTATATTGAAAGTTGGGATGCTGAAATTCCCAGGCTTGCTCGCCGTAGAGTTTCCCGTCATCTTGGGTTTTCACCTTGTGAAACCCGTACTTGTTCAATTGACGTACAAACGAAGCCGGGTTGTTGTGCTTGAAATGCCGTGGCAAGACCGTTTTGGCAAACTCGTTTGGGTTCTTGATGACAAACGAATCGCCGCGCACGCCCCAGGAAACCACGTCCGAGTACGACGTGTCTTCCAGCATTCTGGTAGTTGCGGGATGGTTAAGAAAAAAAACAGACGAATGGAAGAGCAAATCGGAGTGACTACAAAAGATGTACTTACTTGAAAAGCTTTTTGACGAAATCGGGAACACCATTGCTTTGCACTGGCGGCAGAGTATGTGACGACGACGACGCCGACAAAGAGCCTGGGCCGGACGCGTCATGCGTGCTCTTGGGAGGTGCAGACGCGCTACCAGTCGACGACGGAGCAGCGGCTGTAGCTGAGGCATGCGGATGTCGATGCGGGTGATGGTGAGAGCGATGGTGATGATCTCGGATGGATGCTGCAGCCCCGTCACCGAGTTTCGGGCTACGGCTGCGCCTATCGGGTGCACTTGTTCGTTGACTCGGTGATGCCCGCGTAGGAATAGGCGCGGCCGGCTGCTGGTCGGTGGATGATGAGGACGGATGCTCGCGGTAGTCTGTGGTAGGCATTTGGCCGATGGGCGATGGTGCAGAGCCATGGCCAGGAAAGTGGCGATATGCTGGTTGCGGCGGCGGTGGATAGGCGGTGTGGTGTCCATGTATGGGAATGGGATAGGGTGTCGGCCTCATATGCGGTAGTAGTGGCGGTGGTGGTGGAGGAGGAGGAGGAGGAGGAGGAGGAGGGCCTACGGCATGTGGGCCGATAGGGTGCTGGTGCTGCATATGCGGTGGGGGAGGCGGCGGTGCTGCATATTGAGGGCCGTAAGGGTGCGGAGGGTATGCTAGAGGTGGAGGAGGGTATTGTGGATGACCGTAACGATGATATTGTTGATTTATTGGTTCCGACATGGCTGTGGTTATGGTGTAAACAAGCTGAGTGATGAGGAGAATGGGGTGAGGAGAATGAGTGGTGGGTTCGGGGTGGGTCCGGTTGAGTTAGGTAAGATGGTTTTCCTTTTTACCTCCCAAGAAGGGGACCGTTGTTCTCTATTTGACCGAAATGCGTTATACTTCTCCCAAGGGTAGCTGGCAGGGAATAATTTGCTTTGAAGAATTGTCAATCGAATATATAATAGAGATCGAGAGGCGGGAATCACGGGTCCATTCATCACAGGCGCCATGCCATGGCTTTTTCTATTGAGAGATGTTGAGGGTGGGGGGTTGATCAATTTTAGCCTTGTTGCGAGAAAGACTTACCCTGTCGCTGCTGCTGCTGCTGTTGTTGTTGTTCTTGTCGCTTTGTGCGTGTGTGTGTGTGTGTGTGTGTGTGTGGGTGCTTTTGTGTGGGTGGAGGAACGGGTGGATGAATTCGAGAGACTGTTTATTCTTTGGCGGTTTGGCGTACCAGTGAAATGGAATGCAAATTGATCGGTTAACCCTAGAGTAAGTATAAGGCCCACTATATATATGATACTCTTTCTTTCTCACTTGATCTCTCCCTCTCTACCGTCTCGTTCTCTTTCTCTTTCTATGTCTATTATGCCTGAATTTCAATGAACCTTGTAGACGCACGCAATTGCAGGAAATCGAAAGGATGTTGAAAATTGAGTTGCCGTTGCATGGGCGCAAAACCCACCTAAACCCCCAAACTGACACCACCAACCCACCCTTGCATGCATGTGCAGTATATATAAACAGACACCCACCCAATATTCCACAGTATATACAAAATATGCGACAGACAAAGGGAAGCGTAACAAAGGGGGGGGGGGGGGTTAACGCATCCACCACCTACCACCACGACGAATGGGGGTACCCCGAACATTATCGGAAAATCGGCGTATCGTTTTCGTTGGGGGCAGTGAATGCACCCTTGCACACACAGCGAGGAATCACAGATTGGGCGGGTCTCTCTCTTTGTTGTGTTCAAATGGTGGTGTTAACTGTTGTATATATATGTATGCGTTATTAGATGTATATGTGGACGGAGGGGGAATGGAAATTGAAGTCCGCGGGGACGGTTGGTTTGGTGGACTGGGGTCCTCTTCTCTTATATATGATAACACATGCATGCACACACAGCAAGTAGCAACCATCGCACCGCATTGTGCATGCATGCATGGGCAGCAGCAGCATGGATCTGGAGAGCGGTGGTGTGCGGATGGATATCGACCGGTCGTCGTAGCTAGCGGTGGGCATTGATCTTGACACAATTGATACTAGATCTCCATACCATTGGCCAGCGGGCGCCGGTTCTAAGCAAGTAGGTGTTGCCTCTGTCTTATTTACAGTATATATATATACATACACCCCCCCCAACGGGCAGATCTAAATAACGTTAACGATCTAAGCCTAGCCGGTCAAACCCCCCCCCCCCCCGGTCAAACCCCCCCTCCCTCGTGGTTGCAAAGAAATTAAACCTTCCAGATCCCCCATCCATCCATTGAATAAACTCCTGGATCATCCTGTTCACAACATTAACACCCCAGGACACGCACTGGGTGGTCGCAAAGGGGCAGTGGTGTTGGTTGGTGTGCATGTGCGCGGCGCGGGCGTGTTGTGTTGTGTTGTTGTCCGATTCCATTTCACATATACATTATGTAATCCATAATGCATAATTTCATATAGATCTGGGGTGGAGGCGCAGGGCACGGTTTGCCTTATATTGTTAATTACCAACCATCTCCTCTTTTCCAATTCCTTCCCTTTGCCCCTTGTATATGTACTTGTGCATGTGCACATGCATTCCTTAATTCCCCCTCGCATTTGATGCGATCTGGCGTGTTGTTTGCCCTTTGCCCCCCCCCCCCCCCCCCCCGGTGCTCTGATCATATCAATATCATGCTTGCATGCCAAAGTTGGCTGGCTTGTATATATAATATATATATATATATATTATATATACGTAAGCTGGTGGCGAGAGGACAATATATATATAGTTGGTGAACGATAAGAACGGTGAATGATAAGACGAATCATGCTTATGCAAGCACCGCCCCCCCGACGCCCAACTTCCAATTTACAACGCGCGCGCGCGGAACTCTCTCTCGCACCTGTGTGTGTGTAGAGTAGAATACCGCCCCAAGAATAGCTTTACTTACTATATTTATACTTGGCACTGCACTCCCGCTTCCTATACTAACAGCTACACAGTAAACACTCTCGATCGGCTAAATATGTGTCTAAATGCATTCCGCTCCATCACCAGCCAGCCACGGTTCAGACGAAACTTCTCGTATTCGCATCAATGGGCGTGCCGAGGGTGGGAGGATAATTATTAGCAAATGAGTGGGTGGGAAGTTTGATAAAAGTACCCCCCCCCCCGCCAACACCACACTTGCAAAAAACGAGAGCACTCTTATATATATATATATGAACGTCTGTCTTCCAAGTCGTTGTTGATTCCGGCTTACACTACATTACACAATTCATCCCTCACAATGACTCGCAACGTCGACGATCCATATTGTCGGTATAATATTATCGATGGAAAAGAAGTCATCACATACACCGGATACCTCAGCAAACTCGATTACGCAGAAGATGCATGCAACGGCCTTAACCTAAGAGGCCTCAACGTCACCTTCGCTCTCATCGCCCTGTTAGTGGACCTAGTGGCATTGTACATGGGCATCAAGCTCTTTAGGGTTCGGAGGACCACCTACACCACCATGCTGGTCGCGACTCCCGGATTGATGCTCGTTCAACTCATCATCGAAGTGTACAGCGTCTCGACCTTTTATCAGTTTGGTGGGAAACCCGAATTTTCCCACCTACCCAAATGTAAGCGTGTTTTTCTTCCGCGCGTGTATGTATATGAGCAAACTTATTGAACCTCTCTTTTCATTTCATTTAGTCTTGACGTTTGTGTGCGCTGCTGGGATCCTCATTGTACAAGGCTTCCGTGTCGACTTTATCATCATCGGAAAAGCCCTCCCCCGGCGATGGAAGACCTACTTTGTCTGGACTTGCGTCGTCACGGGCGTCATTTGCGGCATCCTCTTTATCACTTTTGCAGCCATCGGACTCTCGCAAGGCCGCGACGCCATGCCCGTCACCTACGCCGTCCCCTTTAGTCTCTGGCTCCTCTTCGTCGCCGTCCTCGACACAGCACTCAGCATCGAAATCCTCCGTATCACAGCCAACCAAGCCCAAATGCTCACCCGATACCGTGACCTCACCGCTTCCAATGTCGCTGCGTTCGCGCGAAAAAACAAAATGGCGGCCATCTTTCAGTTGTTGGCTATATTGTTCTTTTTGACCACGTTTTTGGCGACGAGGTTGGTGTCCGCGGGGTATACCTGGGGGTATCTGACCTTGATTGGACCGCCGTTACAGAGTCTGTCACTGGTGTGGGCGATTAAAGTCATGCAAAAAGCAAGAAGGGCGGCGATGAATCGACCATCGACGAATTCTTTGTCCTCGGGGAGCACGGATGCGACCAAGGGATCCAAAGTGGGAGAGATGCAGCAGAGTGCGAGGACGTTGCAGAGGTTGGTGCAACATGCCGCGGAACCGGTCAGGTCGAATACTGTGACGAGTTCGGTGGTGACACAGGCTCCCGCCGCCGGGTCTGTGGCGGGTGCGCATCGCCCCCATCCATGAGTGATCAACCCCACACACACCACTTTTTAGAGTAATTAATTTTAGGTTGATACATTGATATCCTTCTTTGGGTTGTTCTGTTTGATATCCTTTATGTTGTTAGTGCTGCTTTTTTGGCCTTAGAGAGTTTCTCAAAATTAGATGTATGTCTTACAAGTTTTCATGAACATGACAAATGCATATCACACACTTGGTCGCATATCACACTTGTTTTCACACACATTCTTCACAACCATATATTCCAGAAACTATCATGTCGAATACAGAGCTACATAAAAATCACCTATTTCACACAAACAAACTCTGCCCAATTTCGATTGTGTGAAAATTGTCCACACCCACCTCCTCACACGCACTTTCCAACCGCTGTTTGGGTTCCCAATACGGTTCATCCGTCAACGTCCACGTTCCCCAATGTATCCCAAAACTCTTTTCACTTTTGACATCACGATGGACACAGACAGCGTCTTCGGGTGAACAGTGGACGGGGGACATGAACCAGCGTGGACTGTATGCGCCGATGGGGATGGCGGCGAGTGTGAATGGGCCGTAGTGCGTGCCGATTTGGGAGAATGCGGGACAGGAGGGGAGGGTTTGGAGGGTGGAGATGGGCGCAGAGGGGGGGAGTGTGGAGGGGACGGATCTGTAGCCGGTGTCGCCGCCGAAAAAAAATGAGCGGTGGGTTGTGGATGTGGTTGTTGTGGTTGGGGTGGTGGTGGTGGTTGTGGGGGAGTTTGATGATGATGCTGTTTGGAGGACCCAGGAAGACCAGAGTGTGCGGTTGCGGTCGGTGAGGGAACGGCCTGTAAAGTGTTGACAAGGCGTACATGCGATCGTACAGCTGATTTCCGAAGAAGAAGCGTTGGGCAACTGGCGATCCGGGAACGACAGTTTGTATTCGTCCCACCAATCGCATTCTACCGCGTTATGTATACCCATGTCTTTTAACCATTGTTTGTTGCCGAGCGGGACGAAAAACCACACGTCGGGGTTTGTTTTGATGATGTCTTTGATGGTTCCGACGTCGAGGTGGTCGTAATGGTTATGGCTGATAACAACGACGTCGACCTTGGGTAGGTCGGCGATCTTGCAAGGGGGTGGGGTGGATCGTTTAGGTCCCATCCATTGAACGGGACTACACCGGTCACTAAAACAGGGGTCGAACAGGACGTTGATCTTGGGTAAGGACACCAACACTGCAGCATGTCCGAGCCACGTCGCCATCATCCCAACCATCGTCCCATCTTTCACTAGTTCTCCATTGTTCATCTTCTCCATCGCCTCAAAATCCGGTGGATGCACGGGTACACGTTCGGCCACAGGTGGGGGTGCAGAGCGTTTCCGGTCGAATTCTCGTAAGAGGTGTACGATGTCCATGGTTTTTTGGGGAACGAACGAGTCCCATGGGTTATGGAATCCTGTGGATTTCTCGTTATGATGTGTCGTCTCGTACCCACGAGCGCTTGCCGACGACGTTTGGGTGATGATCGGGGATGCCATGCTGTGAGAAGCAGTTGTGGTGGTGAACGAGGTGGATGGGAGGAATGTGTAGACGGCGAAACCGGTGGTTGCGAGACCTAGAGAAACGAGGCCGAGTTGGGATATTTTTGGTTTAAGATGGATGAAACGTCGTATAAGACGGCCACCAGAGCTCATACCGCTAACCTCCAATAAATAGTCCTTCTGAATGAAGCTTCCCCGCCGGTTGCCTGCTTTTTATGATTCTCCTCAGGAATGAACAAAACGAAATGACTCGACCAAGAAATTGTCACACTTTTTTGGAGGTCTTTATTCTACGCGATCCGCAATTTGGAATCAACAACGGATTATAAGCAAATGTAAAGAAAAACCCCATAATGCAGTTTGACTATTGAAATGGGGGGTTGAAGAAAGCGAAAAACCAGTAGGCAATATTCAACTACAGAGTCCCCCCCAAAAGAATACATTGTGCAGAAAATGAACAAAACGGGTTGGAAAAAGTGTGAACAAAGAAAAAAGATGCAAACGAAACGCAGAGAGGAACTGGTATAACAAGTGTGCAGAAAGGCGAAGGCGGGGAGAGTGCTTTTCTTTTTTGGTTTACACCTCTGCAGCTTGTGCCACGGCCTTTTTCACCATTCTGATCCTTTTCTTCTGGGGGCCGCCCGCGGCCACAGCAGTAGCAGGAGTCTCCTTACCGCCCTTTTTCACGGGTTGTTTCCGTCGTTTCCCACCGCTGGTTGTGGTAGTGGTTGTGGTGGAGGAAGGATGGTGTTCTGCAAGTTGCGTCTTTCGTTTGCGTTGATGCGAACTTGATGGTGGTGGGGAAATCAATATCGGGTTCATAGTGTCTGGGGTGTTGGTGTTGGTCATGCCGTGACAGTCGGACGGGGACCGGGAGTAAGTCGCCGCAAACGGGTTGGGGTACGCTGTGCGTGGGGTGTATTCCGCAAACGGAGCGGGTGGGATATGTGTGGTGTAAGCACCCGCAGCCGCCGCCATACCGGGGTGTGGTGCTGCAGCGTACGTCGGGATACCGTATGCGTAGTGAGGATCGAACATGGTGTCGTAGGCGTATGGGTACGGTTGGAAGGAAGCGTGGTGGGCGTACCGCGGATGTGGGGAGTCGTAGGCCATGTGTGCGTAGGGTTGACGCGTTTCGGGGACGTGCGGGAGGTTGGTCTGGTCGTAGGCGCCGATGGCGATACCTGCTGAAACCCAGTTTGTGGGATGGATCTCGTAGTGTTGGGGTCGCCCCGCCAAGTAGTCTGTGAGATCGTCCGTGCTGCAACTGGCACTGGCGGTGTTGTCGGCTGTGACGTCCGTGGATTCGCCGTCGTCTTGGTTGACCAGTGCTAGGATCTCGTCGGAAATGGTGGTGGCCTGCTTTTCTACCGGTGTGAAACTGATGTACAATGTGCTTGGCCACACGTTCCTGCCTCGCGTGCAGAACCATTCACGAAGCCCTTCGTAACCACCGTTACGTTTACGACGCTCCCGTTCTTCTCGATAGGGATTCTGACCATACCCATGGCTTGGGCTTCGACATCGCGACGAGAATGGGTGCGAGATGTGAAACGAGTGCTGTGAGTGACTGTCCGGGCCTGACCGGGACAACCCCAGTGCCTTGATCGTACTCGTGTCCACGGGATGGTGCGCCGGGTCAGGCGGCAAGCTCACCGTTGGCGGAGATATATTCAAAATCCTATTCAAAGCCGATAAATCCCCATTATAGCTCGCCAGATCCGCCAGTGTGAAGCCACGCCTACCGCCGCGATCCAGCCCTTGAGTGATACCAACGACGCAGTTCCAAGGTGCGACGTAGCCACCTTCACCGCGTTTGAATTTCACCCAGTGTAGGTAGTGCCCCAATGAAGCGGATGCGGGTAGAAAGTCTTTGGTTCCTGCAAGCTCGACCAGGCGTTCAAAGGCTTCGCATATCGTAGGGCATAATTGGACGTTAAGTTCTAATACAAGCTTGGCAAGCGATTCAATCTCCTTGATGTCGTAGGAGTGTCGCTGCATGGTGCAAAGAGGAGGCGGGAATGCAACCATAATGGGAGGAGTATCCCTCTGTGATCCGTGGTATCCAAAAGTGCGCTGATTACAGGTTATGATTGTCTGATATCTGCTGGCGGTGATCGTAAAAGCCGTGGAGAGCTGCGGCCAGAAATTCACCCCAGGTGTGGGGTTACTGCAATGTTGGGTTTGACGTTGAGCCGGTTTGGTTCGTGATGAGTCCCGTAAGGTTTAAGCGCTGTCGGTTAATCACCCCTGTACTAGGTAGTCGCCATGCTCCTATCTATTATCAACTTCTCTGTTGCGCTCGCGTGATGTCAAATCGTTCCGTAGCTGCCTCAAAAAAAGGTTATTTCTCCCCCTCGCGTGTTGGTTTTCCTTGAAGCTTGTGTGCGCTGGAAATACACCAGGACCCAGGGACGATTGTGAGGCAAACACTTATATCCCTTTCAAATCCGCTCAGGTTTATGTTTACCATTACGCCGTTTCGAACGCAAAAGCCGTTGATCGGATCAGCAAGGTCATCAGACCCGGGTCTGGTGGGTGGGTGGGGGGGCTCCACCCGCCATTGACAACAAAGGTGCACTTGAATGGGGGCGGTTGTTGAAAGAGTGGATTTGGGTGGTAGACTCTGGAATGATGACATTCATAATTGAGGGTCTAGAGTTTGGGTTAGAGAGAAATGATGAACCTTGATAAACTTTTGATAATAATGCTTTTTTCGTAACCTTTTTTTGTGTGGGTTCTGGCCCAAGTCGCGCGGTTCGTTTTTGGTTTTGGGACACCACTCAGGTCCATTACGCCCAATATGACCGACCACCGGCGTCGAATGGAACGCAGGGATAGGGGAGATGGAACCGGTTCGTTCTGCCCCGCGACCTTGTCGAGTTCGCGTCGTCGATTGAACAATGAAAAGGGCCGAACACGGAGCGCGTTCTACGGACTGGAGCGGGAGTACACGTAAGCAATATTGCGTAATCTACTGTATCGGCTGACATAATGCTACGTGGGGGGTTTTCCCTCAGTTTTTGATAATGGATTATTTTTTGTATAGGTGTTCGGCGAAACGGGCAGTTGGGAGTGGTTCTGGAAATGAAACTTGGGGCGGCTGAGGCAAGAGGTGGATCAGAGGACGGCAGGGGCTAGCAAGGGAGGGATGGAGTGGATACCATGAGAGGGTATGGGAACCTCAATGAATGGTTGGAGCTACAAATATGTAAATGGATTTGAGAAAATGCCCATAGGTTTGGCGTCCGATTGGTACGCATTCTTGCAGCTAGCTAGGTTGTGTGGTCGGTTGCGAGCGGTATGTTATTGGCAGTTCCAACCGAGCCGATAGGAATCTGTGTTACTAGCGACTCCTCGGGCATTGATAGCTCTCGGAACATGAACCCAGGTTTGGTGATGAACGACACTGAAAACAAACGGCTCAAATGGATGAGGTTTTGCGGATGGTGGTAAAGACATGCCACCTTTCTTGATTGCTGCGGCCGAAAGCTTGGTTCCTCGTCGATCTCTGATCCATGAACTGCCCAGCTATGCTTCCGAGATTTCGACCTAACCCCGCAGCCCGCACAAGCTGATATACCCTTTGTGAACAGCGTTATTATGTTATAGCAGCCGTTGTCGTCGTCGTTGTGATGAACGGTCCAATTGTTATCCGCGTCATTGATTTGCAGCGAGCGACGCTTGTCCCACTACAAACACCAGTTGCCACCGTTGCCTGTTGAATTGTTGAACCTTTTGCGAACGGGAGAACGGTGCAAAGTCATTTAAGCATCCATTCATTCCTTTTGAGTGTGCACTGTTGCGCTGTACAGTGTTTGAGTGTGTGATTTCAGGTTACGGACGAATTTCTGATCGGAACGTACACAATCGGGAACTGTGAGTTGCACTTTCACGCATAAACAGAACTTGCGGAAACTTTACCTAGCCCACCCTGATCTTTTTGGCTGACCATGACTTTGTAACTTTGGCGACCTAGATACCTACTCCGCAACCCCCTCGTTGATCGTTAATATTCCCTCCCTCATCATTGTGAGGCTCAACACACAGTTTAACCAAGGACCGAACCTTGAAAAAGCAGAAGACACAATACTTGGGCGGCCCCTTTGCTATATCATAACCTTCTACCCTCCGTCGTTCCAAGCACATCTTAGTCAACTCGAACAAACATGTCGGCCAAATCCTCAATGGAGAACCTGCATGGTCGTTTAGGTCATCTTACCGCCGAGCAACAGGCGACGCTCGAGACCTTCAAAACAGAACTGGCCGCAGAAGGATACTATGACCCTGCCAAGCACGATGATCACATCCTGCTCCGGTTCCTGAGAGCCCGAAAGTTTGATTTGAAAGCAAGCAAGAAGATGTGGATGGATTTCATCAATTGGAGAAAGGAGTTCAAGACGGATACTATTTTGCAGGACTTTGATGAGAAGGAGTTTCCTGAGTGGCCGGTTGTCAAGCAGCTTTATCCTAGGTGAGTTCATGCTTTGTTCGAAGGAGATAGGTGAGGCAGAAGATGTAAATTTGAAAAAGAAAAAAAATTGGGATGAAAGTAGTTGGCAGGAAGGGGCTGCCTGCTACACCCGAACATGTCCCACCGAATCATATCCCCACCACGGCACGAATGGTATTTCTGATAAATAATGCTTTCGTTTTTTTCTGTAGATACTACCACAAAACCGACAAGATTGGGCGTCCCATCTACGTAGAACAACTGGGCGGAGTAGACTACCAAAAACTAATGTCGATCACCACGGTCGACAAGATGCTTCGTAACCACGTCTATGAGTACGAGAAACTCGTCGCATACCGTTTGCCAGCATGTTCGATCAAATTTGGACGTCACCTCGAACAGTCCTGCACGATCATCGACCTCAAGGGCGTGTCCCTCTCCCAATTTGGATCCGTCAAGGCGTTGGTCAACCAAGTGTCTTCCATTGCCCAGAATTACTATCCGGAAATGTTGGGCAAGATGTTCATCATCAATGCCCCCATGATGTTTACGGCTGTCTGGGCGGTGGTCAGGATGTTCCTGGACGAGGTCACCGTGAGCAAGATTAATATTCTGGGAAGCTCGTACAAGTCAAAGTTGTTGGAGACGATTGATGAGCAGAACCTGCCTAAATTCTTTGGAGGAAGTTGCGAATGTCCGAATGGCTGTCAGCATGCGGACGTTGGGCCGTGGAATGATGGCACCGTCGAGGGATACCCCAAGGAGGAAATGGAAAGGGTATGTACAAGCAGGCTATTTGTTTTCTCTAAGAGTTTGTTTTCCTCTTGTTGCGAAAATGTTCATTCCTTCCTTCCTATTTTTTCCGCAGTTCAACATCTTGTTTGGACCTCAAGCAATGAAGAAATAGATACCTCTGTTCTCATATTAGCCTGCTTCCCTTTGTCACTTGCTCGTAAGCGAGCAATCCTTATCTGTTTCCCCATCTCCCTACCCGCGGCCCAGTACTATCTATATACAACCGGAAATATAAAATAGTTTGGAACATATAAGGGTTACACGGAAGATCGTCTTGATCTCTGATTGAGACATCTTGAAAACACACCTACGCGCTCTGGAACCATGGCTTACATTCTCACGATATCCATGTTACGGGCAATTGCATTAACAGGAAAAATGTGATACAGACTTGTTGTTCGTATCATAGATGTGGAGGCAGAGGGCCTTACTATCATACATATTACATGTAGACTAGTCTTGGTAGTTATAATTCGTTCCAACCAAAATGTGGCACAGGCATGCTGGCCTTTTGTTATGTGACCTAACTTCACCTAAGCAATGGCCTCGTGATCGTCGCGCAAGATCCACACATTGCACACACGGTTTCCCACTGACATTCGACAGCTGCCACTGACACTGACAGGGTTTTTTTTTTTATGATTGACAGCGCAAGTATATGGCAATAGGCGGGCGAGAATATAAAAGGGCACTCACCGCGCAACTTCCCGGCTGTCGCCTCACGCATTCTGTAGCAATCTGTACATACATTACATATAGATATACCATTGCGATGAGTGATTGCGTACAAGTCGAGTTTAAATCTTCCGCCAGCGCATACTCGACTTGACGGCCGAGACGTTGTATGCAATCACTCATCGCAGAGTTTCCGGGTCGACAACATCCATTGTGGGACACGGTTGTTGCGGATATCGTAACAATCCAGACGAGTACCGGGTAACCAGGGCCTGTAGATGTGCACAGACGCACATCACGATTATGGATCCCGACCGGATCGCTGGCCACGTGAGGAGAATCCTCGAACAGAGGATTCCCGAGGTAGCCTGGGAAAATCACGCCGCGGCGGTCATCGTTGCCGGAAGGTATGTCATGGCGCCTGTCCTGCATATCACTCTTTGCTGACAGTCACCTTTCAGGTTGCTGGCAACAGCGCATGGGTGGGGCTGTAGTGGCATACGACGTAACTTCACACCCCAATGGGCGCAGACGGTTAGTATCACTCGCTCCGTGCATATTGCACGTACCCCGCAATATCGCATCACAACTAATCGGATATTCACTTGGCTTTGCCAGGCATTGGGCCAGCCATGAGCAGGCGTCCGAGTGGTACCAAAATGCTATCACCGAACGCGGATGGTTCGGAAAGCGGTCCCTGTTTTTCCAAACAGGGCCTTGGATTGAACCTCCTGCGCCGCTTCCTGTTGCTCTCCCCGTGTCTGCGGCAGCAAACGCCGAAGTGATCCGACGGCGACCAACTGAAGTCGCCCTCGTTGTGGGAGCCTACCTTGCCCAAGTACCACCCGTGGTGCTGAGAATGTTGGCAGAGGGAATGCTGGACGTGGGAGAAGAAGTGTGCATGTGGCAGAGAGATGGTTGGCAATTTGTTCCAGCATGCGGGACTTGATAGATAGGCCTCATGTTTATGTTCTCTCGGGGCGATTGTTGTGGAATCGTTGCTTCCGGTACAATGTGCTGATGTCCACTTTTTTTTAACAGATTGCATTGGCATCATGGTCAAGGACTCGAGAAGGATGAGGGAAACATGTCATAATTTGCACTGTACTTGATAATATAACTGTTTTTGCGCTGCATCATTCCCGTCTCAATTGTTTCTGTTCTACTCCTAATCCTAAGTGCACTCATTTCTGCCGTATCCAATTGCAACCAATTGCCAAGGGATCCGTTGATTACTCTCCTGAAGACTCGCGAGTGGCGACTGAGAATCACAGAGCACGACGCACTCGATGCATAGCGGTCTCCAAGTATCGCTCTGGTTGATGTGAATTGCCTTGTAATCATTGAACAATTGACGTTGAAACCAGTCATCGTATTACAGAACAAATCCATCCAGACAAAGAGCCGGGTATTATATACACAAAACTAAGCAAATAAAAGCGCTATCACAAACGGTGCGGCAAAGATGTCAGGAAAAGCAGCTAGTCTGCTCCCTTCCACAATCCCACCTCCTCGTCTCCACCCATTCTTTTGCCGTTCAGTAGCACTTGGCGGGTTGAGGTGCCACCAAAGCATAAATCTATCGTTGTTGGTAATAGTACCAGCACAAAAAAAATAACAATCCGATAATCATTCGACAGAGAAAACAAAAAAGCGTCGAAAAGTGAAAAAAAAGGGAGGGGCGGCCGGCCGGTGGTAGAGGTTTGTACAAAACGAAAATAACAAGACGTGAGCAGTCGCCAATCCTATCGCGTCGAGCGTGGCGAACAAGTAAAAGAGAACGGCAAAAACCAAAAAGACGCAATTAAAGTCGGCCTGCGACCCGGTACAAGGTGAGTGTGATAATCGTCTATCGGGTTAGTTTGTTGGTGTGCGGTGTAGCGTATTGTTTGGGAGGCGAGGCGAAGGAGAGTTAGTGTCGTCGCGGCGGAAAAGCAAGAAAAAGACAGGGGAGTTTGGTGTTGCGAGCTTCGAATAGTGGAAAACCAATGTTTTTGTGGGTGCCTTTGGGGTGCTCGGTTTGTCGGGTGTTGTGTAGCGACCAGAGTCGCCAAGTATGAGATCTTTCGTGTTCGATGCATTCTATACGTTGATGATAAAATCGGGAACAAAACCATGTGTTGTCGAGTATAAGAGGTTCGCTGCGAGATAGATAGCCAGCTGGTACAATGCTGCTCCGGTAAATTACCAAGCAACATCATCCTCCAACCATCTGCGTTTGGAGACAAGACGGCGTAATGTCTGTCTTTGCTTCCGTTCACTGACAGAGAGTTGGAACGACGGGCGAGCCGGTGAAGGCTGAAGTGAGAGTTTAAGTTTGATAGAGTCCATGTGTTTAGGTGCCTCGCTCAGCGGGCTTAAATCAATGGCATCGGACTCGTTTTCATCGATAGCGGACGCTACGACCTGAACATCGCTCAACAAGTTCATAGGCGCAACATCCCCAGCCGTGGTCTCCTGTACCACGTCCATCGATGCAGTAGTATGGGTAGGCATGATAGGGTTGGAGGAGAGTTGTCCGTCGACCCAGTCGCGAATTTCCTCACGCTTCTCCACCAGTGTCTGTCCCGCTTCCCACTTTTGCCAAAAGTCCGTTTCAGGTTGACGCAGATCGCCGGAATGTTCGCCAGTGAGGTGTCTCCTGTACTCCTCAGGCGACTTGATCCGGATCTCGGGCACCTCCGGAAGTGGCGCAAACTCGAACTGACGAGCGCACGGCGAGCGCGGAGTGCGCGAGCGTAGGCGCTTGATAGAGCTTTGACGTTGAAGGATGGCGTCAGGGGATGTCGGAGAAGACGGTGACGTTGCATTCTCAGCACCAGGTTGAGTCTGCGATGTCTGCTTTTGTAAACCACTCGTGCGAAGCTTTGTCAAAAACTGTGCCCGCATCTTGCGTCTCTTGACTTCCTCGACCTCATCGCTACTCCTCCTCTCGTCGTCGGTGGGGTGAACCCAAGGGTGCTGTCGCAAGTTCATCAAGAACTGTCTGCGGCGTTGCTTCTGCAACTTTTCCTCTTTGAGTAGCGCCATCTGAGAGTCGTGCCAATCCCACCATCTCTTCAGCCTCGCCTGGTCCCACAAATGCAAGATAGCTTGTTCATGCAAGCTGCGCGGGGTTTTTATCGAGACCTGGTAGACCTCTGGGATGTGGTGGTGGTGTACGGAGGGTCTCGAGGGTTGACGTCGATGTTCACGGCTGAGGCGAGCAGCGCGCATTTTCATGACCAGCAATTGAATGGGTGTCGAGTGGTCATGATGTGTTGGATGGTCGATGTGGTTGGGTGGGAGACCAAGGTATGCGAGCGAAAGCGACGCCGAGTGAAAATCACCCTGTGCGGCATTGCTGGAGATGGACGACAAAAGGTCTCGCAAAAGAGTGAGGGCCTCTTCTGTGCGGTCTGTGGAGAGAAAGAATAATGGGAGATGTCAGTGTTATGTGCAGAGGGGAAAGCGGTGCGCAGCACGAGGCTGGGCGGGCTTCAACGTACCGTGCGAACTGGCACTTATATCGGTGTCCTGCAGCGACGTCGGGTGGGAGCTAGGGAATATCAGCGGTTGTTCTAGTGACATTTTCTATATCCAAAATTGCGATTATACGAAGAAGGTATAATTGTCCGCCAGTAGGCTGGCGAGCGAGAGGTGGTTGTTGTGGTGTCGAATCTGTCGGGGGTGTATGCGCTCAGCAAAGGGTTGAATGCGTCTATTGCTGGAGTGTATGTGTGTGTCGTGAAGGGTTGTGTGTAAGTGTGTGATCGCAGAATGACGGGACTTCCCCTCGATGAGAAGGTTTACCGAGAACAGCAAGCGCCCCTACGAGCAAAAAGGTATTTGAAGGGGCAAAGGAGCAGCGTAGTTGTCCTTTTGCAAATATTTATCGGTTCCTGCCGCCAATTCCTGCGCAGTGTAAAAATGTAAAAAGCGGAAAACGCAAAAACCAAAGTCGGGTGTGTGGTGTGGTGTGTTGTGTTGGGAATGGGGTTCCCCGCCGGCCTCGAGTCTCTGACGATGATGGTGGTGGTGGTAATGCTGAATGCTGAATCTGACTGATGGTTGGTGGGGGCAGCAAATAGATATATATGCCTTGATCAGCAGCACTATAAACTAACTAAGCTTGAAGCTGCTACGTGGTGTGATCCTATCCGTGAGTGTGCTGTGTATCCCTGCGTATATAATATTAACGGGATGGACTGAACTTCCACGGAACAAGATTGAATTGGTACGGTCCCTGATGCAGCAGCAGCAGCGAGAGACCAAACAAGGCATCCATTTTATCATGATTTGCTGTAAAACATACATAATCATTATTGGCACATTGATGGGGGGTTAAAGTAAAGAGTAAAGTCCTTGGCATTCAAGTAAATATCCGAACGCATGTCGCACTGGGGATCACACAACATTCCCCGGGCGGGCGGCTTCTTTACTTTGATGGGGTGAGGCGTTCTAACGTTTACTCTCCTGATCCCCCCGCCGTAACATATCCGTGTATACCGTACCACTGCCTAGGCATAGTACTTACTACTCACGAGCACCAATGGCCCCATTAACAAGTTATTCTTGAAACTGAGTCGCGGGATGGCCAGGCCACTGGGACGCCACCACCCGTTTTGAACACTCAGCACATGGGTTATATATGAATTCAACCGTCGATGGAATAATAACTGAACGGTTGTGATGATGGATGACGGGAGAACCATGAACGGTGGATGGATGGCATGCATCCAACCGCACTCTTGTGCGAAGGCCACTCTTTTGGAAGCCCAGAAAAAAAAAGGGCTCCGAAAGCCGACATGTTCCCCAGTGAATAAGAAAAGCGCCACTGGGTGTGTGTCCCTTTTCACCCGGTTTCATAGGAAACCATACATTTCGCTTTCACAAAAACATGTTTGACCCGACCAATGGTCTTGAATGGAAAAATGCCACCACCCAAGAACCCGCCCCACCCACAACCCACCACCACCACTCGGCAAGAAGTGTTCTTTCTCTGTTTCTTCCATAATTGGTTTCACCATATCACTATAATAGGAGAGCTCTAACAGTTAAGAACATTCGTTTTTTTGGAAGTACTCAATCCACATGGTGAAATCCACAGAACATGGAGGGATTGGGGTTTATTGATGCTATGCCTTTGACATACATGCACAAAGATCGAATGTGAGAGGGGAAATAAAAAGCTTCAGAAAAGCGGCCAAAGCCGAGCAATACCTATCTACAGAACTTCATTACGCCGCTAGCGGACTTCTTCTCTGTAGGCTCTGCTCGTGACAACCTGCTGAATGACACTGACGCTCTTCCCCCTCGCGGGATCTTAAGCAACAGATGACATCGTCCAAAAAAGATACCAGTCTATCACACCGCAACACAGCTCAATCATCCGAATCCCCATCATCGTCATCTTCCAGTCCCGCCAGATCATCATCACCAAATAGATCCTCCGCAACGGCTGTGCTGCCATTCGCTGTGACCGGCCCACCCGTGCTACTTGATGGCCCTGCCGCCGGCTTCGCGTCCTCGCTATCGCTCTCCTCTCGTTCATACGCCTCCATGGCGCCCTCGTCTTCGTCTGAATCGTGTGCCCAATCGGGGTTGAAGTCGAACAACTCCTTTCCAGAAAAGGCCATACCGCTCTTCATGCCAGCACGGTGCTTCTCGTACGCCTCCTTCTTCTTTTTGGTGGTCTCGCTGGTTTCTGCGTCTTCACGAGCCTTTCGCTCGGCTTTCCATTTCGCAAAAGACTCGGCGGTGACCGGTGTAGTGTTCGCTCCGAGTTTGTGTCGCTAAGTAGGATAGGATACCATCAATGATGCAGTCCTGCGAGCAAGGCCCAAGCCCAAAAAAACCAGCTTACCTCGGTTTCCAAAAAGTCCTCTATACTGATCTGGTTCTCCCGTTCGGCTTCTTCACGGGCCGCCCGTTCCTCGGGTGTTTCCTTCTTTTTCAATACAAACCCTGGCGGTAGCGCGTGCCTGTACTTGCATGCCTTTCCACCATTGGGACATTCCCAGAACCATCCGTACTTCTGTGTCTCGATTGCTTCCAAGAAGTATTTGCAAACGATGTCTGTTGGCTTGTTCACGTTTCCGTGCTTTTGCTGGATAGCCTCTTCTAGCTTGGCCTGATCCCACTTGTCCATGGTATCTAGCATGAAGAGTTAGCATTCTCAAGTCGCAAATCATGAACCAATTGTAAACTATCAACGTACCCTCTTCCTTGCCCTTGTCCCGCGCATCGGTATACAGATCAGCCTTAGCCGCCTTACGATCAATGTTGAGATCGTGGGAGAACTTGCACTTGTTGCCTTTCTGACATTGCCCTGCCTTGAAGAAGGCACAAAGAATGGTTTTTGGATCCACGCCAAATGGAACTTTTTGTGTTTGAATCGGCTTGAACAATTCTGCCAACTCTGCCTTCTTTGCCGCCTCTCGTGCTTTCTTCTCTTCTATGGTCATCTTCTTAAGGTCAGCCTCTTTCTGCAATCCCAAAAACATGAGCATCTGTGACGAGCGAAACCTATTCTTCAAGAAGCGTTCACCTTAAGCTGTTTGTTGCCAGCATCGCGAGCTTGCTGTTGTACTTGTTGAACATACTTGTTGACCTTGGCGGACTTGTTCTTGTTCTTCAAACCAAAGGTCTACATCCGTTGTCAAGTTAGTTTTCATGTCAGATCCGTCAACCACCCAAGATAAACAAACCTTGTCCTCGGCGACCTTCGCCTTGGCCTTCGCCTCAGCTTTGCCTCCTCCAGCAGCCTTCTTTGGTGGCATTCTAACAATGACTCCCGAGTAGATAAACTATGCCCCGCACTCTCCCTTTGCACACAGTAGCCCCTGGCCCTCGCACTCTTCTCATTCAATTCACAGTTGCAAAACGCTGCCCTTTGGCGCTAAGGAATTCCTGTTTGACCCAAATCTAAGGTTTAGGGTACCGCATGCGCCACAATATGACATAAGCAGCTTTCGGACAACAGCGCAGACGCGTCATGGAACTGCGACGTTTTTAGCGACTTTTGGTTTTATTATTTCCGGGTGGTCGACTTTCATATATATATCAGCATATCAGTGGGGGGCATTTCTGGGCGGCACACACCTGGCCCTTCATATAGGACATAATAGGGGAAGAGGAGATTGACTCCAAGGCAGAGGAAGACGAGGAGCAATGGCACACCTTCTTCAGCATGACGACCCGGCGGAGGTTCACCAACTCTTGCTCGACAATAATAAAATTCCTGCCATCCGTGATCTATTGTCACCAACAAGCGATGAAGAACATTCCCTAGCCGAATATGTCAACTTGATACATTTAAGTCTGAACAACTGCACCCTTGCCGACATCTCCGAATTTCCTGTACTTGAACAGTTGCAAAAGGTATCTATCGATGATGTCCTTACATTTATGGACAGTACTGGGAGGCATTACTGATGGTCGAATTTTTTCAATGGTCTGTTGTAGCTGGAACTTGGAGATAATAGATTATCTGGCGAACAATTGAATTCGCTAGCGGCACTACCCAACCTGCTGTCACTCGACTTGTCAAATAATGCCATTGCGGATGTCGAACAACTGGAACCCTTGGTATGAGGCCAGCTTGTTGACCCGTTTCTATCTCTACTCCGGTTCTAATAACCCAAGCAGATTCGTCTACCATCTCTTCGTCACCTCGTCCTCCTGGAAACCGGCGTTGCAAAAAGGCCGGATTACCGAACGACCGTCTTCGACCTCTTGCCTAACCTTCTGACTCTTGATGATATGGATAAGGATGGCAATGAAGTCGAGATTTTGAGTGAGGATGATGAAGAAGAAGATGAAGAGTTGGATGAGTATGACGAAGGACGAGATGCGGAGGGTGAAGAGGATGATGGTTCAGAGGACGAACAGGAAGTAACAGTGAATGATGATGATGAAGATGAACAGGATGTGGAGTCAGGGGATGAAGAGCAAAACGTTGAAGAGTCCGACGAGGAAGGCGAAGGGGCAGAAGACAATGATGATGACGACGAAGAAGATGTTGAAGCGCAAACGGAAGATCCAGATGAGGATGATCAAGACGACGGTGACGATGATGAAGAGGTAGAGGAGGAGGAGGAGGAGGAAGCAGTATCGGCGCAAGCGTTGCCGAGTCAACTGCCTAGCCAAAGTGGCCTTCTGAGTAATGAAGATTTGGAAGGAAACGGTTTTGGAGATTTTGGAAATGATGCTGATCTGGGCTTCGATTCGGACCTGGCGCACCTTTTATCCGATCACGTGAGTCCTCCCTCTCTTTCACATTGAAGGTTTGGACGATCGTTAATCCTGTGCCTCCCAAATAGCCCCTGGAGGATGAACCAGGTGACGGTGACTTTTACCCGGAAGCAAATGCCGAGGACGCGCGGGATCACCTGTTCGATGATGATGCTTTTGAGGAGGACGACAGTTTCATGGGTGGGGAAAAACGAAAGCGAGAAAACGAAGATTTTGGAGAATTTGTTGCGGAAGGATGGGAAGGCATGTTGGATCAAGGTCTAGGCGATGTCGATTCCGATAACAGCACCAACAAGCGCGCGCGAACATCGTAAACGTGAAGCACGTTGACCTTTTACAGCTTCTTTTGGAGCTCCCTGTTGCTTTCCTAAGCATATGTTAATAGATGGCTTGATCTACCGTGAGGGCCGGGACTGAAACGTGCTTGATGTGTCCACTCTGGGGTGAACGCTCCACATCCCGAGTCTTCAGTGGGCCATCACATGCCCAATAGTGGTAAAGGACGCGCTGGCAGAAATTGTCGCTGGGCGCATTGGACGTGTGGTGCCAACAGAATGAAATATGTATTTAGGAGGTACTTCAAACTACTGCATGAGGCTACATGCTACTGCAGGGTTCACTGACTACTAAAGAAAAAATCTAAGTAAACTAATATAAGAGATCGCTCATCTAATCTAAGCTGTCTTGGCTCTCAGCTTCATTTTAGTAATACGCGGCACGACCCCAGCGATCCACGCCAGTTGTACGTCCCTGCGACCCAGCGCGAGCAACCTGCAGTACTGACTGCATACGACCGCCATGTATCCTCCGTAACAGGTCAACAAGTGCCACCAAGCGTGTAGTTCCAAACCTATCCGCAGCGGGTATCCAATGTTCCTCCTGTGCTCCTGGATGGCACCACAGTGAATCTGGTCCGTGTTCCACAAAGCGAACGCGAGGAGCATGGATCCGACACAGACTATGATCATTTTGGCAAGGCTTTTGGATTCAGCGTGATGAGTTCTGGAGATGCGACGGAGGTTGTAAAGCCCGCTTGCAAGTTGGAAGAGGGTGAGAACGATAAAGGTTGCTTGAAAGAGGAGCGGAGATTCTGTGAGTAAGTAACTTGTCACTGAGGCGATGAGGACTGTGGTCAGGAGAACGATCTTTGTGGGTGAAGTTGACGACGAAAACATCTGAAGGCTGATTGTCAGAAGGATTGATTAGTCGATGCCTACATTAAGCAGAAGAATAATGTCACAAGCCACTCACTGTGTATACACGAACACACACGTTCCCATCAACATTGGTACCTCATCCAATAACTGCATGCTCCACACCAACGTGCCGTGGAACATGAAACTCCCCAACCCTACCAGCATTAAAGCAAAGTAGCTCAACCAGTATCGTCGCTCCGATTGTGTCTTGATGCACGAATAGATGCCAATGAGCGGCAAAAGCAAGAAGAAGAGGTTTGACGTGGAATTCCACATTTCGGCAAGATACGGACTAACAATGTAGTTCTCCTCGCACCAATCCAAAGTAGCGGTGACAGGGCCCCAGAATCCATCCTTGCCAGGGTGAATGGCCATGGACGACCGATGAGAGTCGAATAGAGATGTGAAGTTGAATTGATTCGACATTGTGACGGGCGGTGTGATAATGAGAGACAGAGAGACAAAGAGCCCAACCTAATCGTCACTATATACTATGAGATGCGTTGAGGTTTTACTGCTTCACCTGAAGCAGGATTTCCAAGCGGCCCCGTTGAGCTTTATGTTGTTTTGGACAACCCAGCTGTCAGCCTCCTGCACTAATATTTTCCAGAGCCAGAGATAAAAATGGTCACTAGATGGGGATCAGGGGACGCTTGAGGAAACACCTTTTGGTTGTGACCACTGCAAAGTATCTATATTTACCTTTCACCTGAGTTCACACAATTGGCAGGTGCGCAATCTAAAGGATTCCAACAAACGGTGGTGATCTATTTATGGCAAGTACCCAACGCCCTCCTTTGCAAAGACCCCTGGGAACAGTGTCTACATGACTTTTCCAACGTCGGGTGGGGATGGTGTTCGACTGTTCACTGCAAATGTGTAATAATGCAAAAAGGAGACATGATAGTAATGCCTCCAAAAGGAAAATGGCCCCACGCGACGAGGACTTTTGGGCGGGACTTGCACGGGCGAGACACAGGCGCTGAATTCGAAGCGGATGTTAGTTATGAAAGTAAGGCGCAGAATGTGGAGCTGTCTGCGCATGGTGAGTATAACGTCGCAGGATGTCGGCGCATGGTGAGGGCCACACTGCTTGCAAGCACTACTAGCAAGGAGACAGTCTCCGAGACGACTGCAACTCCCACACAGCCCTTTCCCAACCGTTGTTTTCGTCCTCGCAGACCACCATCGACTACATAGTCCTTTTGAAACGTACTTCTCTTTATTAAATCACAAGTGGCCGGAACCATGCAGTCAGAGTAATGCGTGTGTACGCTGCGCTCACGTCGTAGAAGGAGAAGGGCGGTATTTTTGAGTCACAAACTACGTCTCGTGCATTCAAGCACATTGGAGGGTGGGGAAGTTGGGGTACTCAGTACTGGAGTACTTAAGACGGACAGTGAAGCTGTTGCAGTTGGAGTATCATCCAAGAGGCCCCTCAAGAAATTGGACCTTCTCACAGCAATACCTTTAGAAAAGTAGCACTTTTTGCCCCTATCATTGTGGTCATGCCCGTTGCAATTGCCCTTGATGAATCCCACCTGAGGGTTTGCCTTACCTTCCAGCAGAAACTCATCTGTGGGCGGTTTTCGGATATCACGATTCCGTTTTCCGAGATTGACTCTGTCAAAGTTGACTCGAATGTCTCTGCAACTTGGTATTCCACCAGATATGGGATTGCCATACCTCATGGCCTCAAAGCAGGTTAGGAAACATGCAAGCAACTGGCATTTCTGTTTAGGCCCAGTCTCTGAAGTTCACTTCCCAGGAACGTTCTACCACTGGAAAACGAAGCCAGACTTCATCTACACCAAAGACCTGGCGAGAACCATCCAGATCACCTTGAACGACAGTGGGCGCTACAAGACGGTTATTTTGGAGGTGGAGGAAGGAAAGAATCCTGAAGATGTTGCTGCCGCTATTTCGAAAGCAATCGGCCATTAGTGCATACGACTCGTAGGTAACCTTGATCTCGAATGATAGAAGCGTTTCCCAGTCAGTAAAACACGCGTTACTGCATTGCACCAGTCA
>JAHLKF010000061.1:0-20114 GCA_025558075.1 Gaertneriomyces semiglobifer
CAGGACGTGCCTCAACCTTTCCTCCAGGCGGCATCGGGAAAAACTCAACTGGCACAGTAATGTCCCTCATGCACTGGGAAGAGAAAAGCGCATCGGGCCGTGGAGGAAGTGGCGGTGGGATGTCGGTGTCAACCTGTACCGGAATCGACACCTCTATATGGCCCGCCATATCACTCAGGCAATGCGGCCCTTTGTCATCATGCTTCACTGCAAGAATTCGAGTCGATCGTGACCGTTTGAGGGTAGTCTCCTTCATCTTCTTCGCAAGGGCCGACACGTTCGGATCATCTTTCTTCTTTCCCACTGAAAGAGCCGAAGCGTTCGAGTAACGCAACAAGACAATGCCAGCTTGCTCGCTGTCAAAGATCTTCTTAGAGCTCCGGTCAAACAATGCCTCACAACCTTTGGCCGATACAGCCGTTTGTAGGATTTTTCGGACTGCGTTACCCAAAAACACTTGCGAGAGTATCTAGGAAGTTCATCGTGGTCGTAGTCAATCAGGCAGTAAAGGTACTCTACCAGATTTCTCGCATGACATTCAAGTCCATCCTCCTTGAGCTTCCAGAGTTCTTTCAACGGCTTGGCGTCCCAAGCTAACACAGGCACATTGTCTCGGAGCACGGGAATGACCAAGCAGGGACAACCTTGCACGTCATTTTTGCCTCTCCCGGGCGCCGGCTTTGTGCCCATGATCCCCGAAACGCAGCGATTCCCACAATTGAAACAATCATGCGACGGACGGGAAGGTCGTATGTTGGTTCAGCCGCACATTGGTATGATGCCAGAAGATAACTACGTAATTTCATAGGCGGTGAAGTTGACACAATAAAGCAAGGGTCCTAGGCAGGCAATCACGGTGGGATCTTCGTAGCGCGGGATCCCGAACGGACTACGGTTTGTCGCATACAAGTATCTACAATACCAAGCCTTCGAGCAATCCATATAGTTCACAGTTACCTGTATCACCTTGCGAAAGGCCGACCTCTTCTGGGTGCCGTATGGGCCAAGATATAACTGTAGGTTCGCCAGAGAATTACAAGAGCTGTGTGTAGCCACAATCTCCTTTGAGATAATTCTTCCGGTCAGCCCGGCACCAGTAGGAACGAGGGAAGTAATCTGATTCAGCAACGGTTCGTGGATCAAGGTATCGAGCACCTCACTCGCCATTTGTTGTACAACCCACTCCCCAACAGCGTTGTCATTGGCGCCAAAAAGATTGAACACGGTATCGTCGAGAAAGTGGTCAAGTCCGAGCACATCCAATATCTCGGTGCCACCTATGAACAGAAGGAGTGCGTCACGGACTCGAATATTGGGCAGATCAATCGGATTATTCGAGCCGTCCGAGGCCAAGCAGAACGGCGCGCTAATAGTGTTGCGTGTTGTTCGTAGGACGGAAACAACCACCCGAGCATAGACATTCTCTTGAATGTACCGGAGAACAGGATGAACTTCTTTTTGCTTTTCGACAAGTGATCCTTCCTCTTGTTTTTCGACGGTTGATCCATCGTCATCGACGGGGCTCATCTCGACAAACGAACGGTTTGATCGCCGAAAACACCTTCTCCGCCGGTTGTTCATAGCTGATTGGACCAGGTGCACTCTCTCAACGGCATTGTGTTCGGCTGCTAGCTGGCCGTCAGCTGCTTCTTTAGCTTCGCTGCAACTGCAAGTTCAGCGGGGCTATAAAACATCGATACGTCGACTTTGTCGCTAGCGCACGGACCTCCGCTCAAAGCCAAGGTCAGGCGAGTCCAGCGTTCCTTGTATGAGTTCATGTCGTCCTCTTCAAATTCCATCGCAATGGATGTAAGGCTTGGGCGAAAGAAAGCAACAGCGGGTACAGGACTCCATCCTACCGGCCGACATAATCTGAATGCTGCTCCGCAACATCTCGATGATTCTGCTCCATTCCCCAGATGGACGCAGTGAATCGAAAGTGCCGAAGCGGAAGCTTGCGGAAGAGCTTCTAATCCAACGTCGCCGCTGTACCTTGTTGGCATGCCTCGAACAGTCAGTCTATCACCAAAGGCCGCCTTCGCGACTTGATCTGCAGTTTTGTACTCCAACCCGTTGGCACCTCCCACTCTCCAACGGAGATGTTCATCCAGGATGCGCCTGTGCATAAGTAGATATCCCTTTTTTAGGCATCATCCCACCGCAAAGCGTCACTATTATTAGTAGTAGATATAAAAATTTTGGTCAAACGGCTTCCCCTTTCTTGGAAGTCTCCACCTCTCTATAACGTTACCATTGCCCTCCATGAGCACTGCACCAGCTCCCTTCGCAAAGCAGGAGTCCGGAGTCTCCTTAGGCAGGACTGACACCCTTCCCCGCTACGCTCTTTGCCAAGACTTCATGCGTGAGCTTACACTGCCAGGCAACGGACGTGCCATCATATATGCAGCCCCCGGTTCCGGGAAAACCAGCTTTGGCGCACTACTCAAGGACTACCTTGTCACGCCTACTGACAACAGCACTGGTCGAACGCAGTTTCAGCAGGACTTCAATTATGGATTTCCGGTGGTGGCACATCATATCTCTTTGAGATTGGCGATTGGAAGCAATCCTCGGGATTACCTCCGGGGTGCCGCTGGGACGAATAAAGTTATTTTTACAGGAGGTTGGTTATCGCCATGGTCATGCGTTGCTGCGGTTGTTGTTGTTGTTGTTGTTGTTGTTGTTACTGATCGACCCGTGCTTCGTCTGCACAGGAGTCGGACCACTTTTTGCGCCTCCTGCTGCTGGTTTGAAGATAATCATTCTCGACGAAGGTCAAATGTCATATGGGGACGAATGGAACGATCTGTGGACAGAAATTATGGATGCCAGATGCGACGGACAGACTGGTGTATGTGTAGTGCTGCTGGCCGCATATGGTCGTCGCGTTATCACAGATATCCCACCGACACCGATCACATTTCCCGTTGCCTACAATGGGGATTTCTTGAAGTTCTCACGCAGTGAAGTGCACGACCTCTACACACGATTGAACACGACACTAAGTTTTGCAATGCCGGACGAAGTGAGCACTGCCATTCACGAGCTGAGCGACGGCATCCCTTTGTTGGTTACCCAGCTCTATCATAGAGTGCGCGAACCGTTGAAGACGGCTTCTGAAGCTGACGTGCAAGCAAATGCGATGAAAATTTTGACATCTCATGGAACGGTGAAATACGTAAGTTCATGAGTTGTCAGCTGGCATTCTACTGTCCCCTTTTTGTTATCGAAGCTGACCACGTGTAACCCAAAGGCCTTTGAGTCCAGGGCGATTATTGATATGAATGATGTGTGGCCCCTGATTCGACGCGGGGCGACTTCTGCTGGAGCAACGCGGGATGAAGAGTGGGCCTATGCAAACAGAGTGACAGAACAAGTTCTTTTGCAAGCACTCCACGGTGAATATGAAATGCCGTACATGCCCAACCCAATCTTCAAGAGCGTCCATACAACACTTGTCAAGTGTGGGATCCTCGAATACAGTCACGACGAGATCGCGCTAAAATATAGTTGTCCACTGCAGGCAATGCGAATTTTCACCACCCTTTGTGGAGCGTACGAGCGCGCTCCTCATGTCGTACCGGCAGACTTGCAATGTCTTGTCGAACAAGCGTTATGGAATTTGAATCCCGGAGTGCTCAGACATAGCCTCGGAGTAGGTGTGGGCGATATTCCATTGGAACGCACGTGGCAAATGGAAGTGTATCGAGCCCTGACAGAAATAGCTCCGGTTGGTTGCACTGTGAGTCCGGACGTTGGTTGGAAGTTCGGTGTCGACGGTTATGTTGATTTTTATATGCACGGACCGAACTTCCGGTGGATGCTGGAGCTGCTGCGCGAGGGTCATGGATTGGGTGAGCATGCAGGTCGATTTCGCGGACAAGGTGTTTACACACGCATCCCACACGATGACTATTTGGTTTTAGATTTCTATGCGCTGGGTCGTTGGCAGATGCCACGTGCCCGCCACGAGGACGAGCACGTTTGGCGCTTTGGATATTTCCAGGACCTGAGCGGTGGTATCCTTTCACGAAACGGGCGTATGAATATGCGGATCACTTTTCGGGGAACGTCAGCCAGTCGATTCGAGCAAATGGTGGCCTGGTTGACGGATAGTGTGACCACTATTTTGAGTTGAAGTCGCCCTCCTTTGCAGTGATTAGTATCCGATAGCCATCTGCAGATGGCGCAGCATAATCTAGCAGAGCATGTACACATAGTAGCATTTCTAGTATATCTATAGTTAAGTCAGTAGCTCCTAGCAACACCCTGTGTCACTGTCACAAAAAATCGCTAATACGCTCTCTAGGGTTAGCTTTACTTCGGGTTAGGGGTTACATAGTGCTGCTGGGTTCGGGTTCAGATCTTCCATTTTCGACATTTAGAAAGAAAACGTGAAAATGCGTCCCCTGGGACTTGAACCAGCGACCTACAAATAAGGATAGCAATGTACCTACCATTAAGCTGTTCTCATAGCTTTACATATGTAGATTTTTTTTCGAAGATATGTGCGCCTGTATTTCGGCTATTACTGGGCGCTGGTGGCGACCGTGTCCGCCCAACGTATGTTGTAAGGGGGTCCCGGTGACATACACGTCATAAGGGTTACCCTAACCAGGGCGCGCGCTATGACATGGGTTCTTATCCATATCAGCACGCACACGTGTGTCAGGTGCCCATGAGCAGGTGACCCATATGACTGGGTGCCCTAACACCTGACACGTGACCTTTTCCGTCGGGTGGTTCTCTTATGCCGGGCAGTCAACTGTACTCTTAGAACCTTAGACTTGAATACACATAAGCTTGTTAAAAGAACCAGAGCCTCAGCAGGATCCTCTGCAACAGGTTATAAGCCCCTGGCATCGATAGCTGTCACCTGCTTATCCTCTGCCCTTCAGTCTCCGGGTGGAACGGCCCGTTACCAACGATTCCTCCCTTGCCCCGAGCGATCACACTGGTTTCCTGACATATGACGCTCTCAACCCTGTTGATCCCCCTGCCTGTGTTCCCGACACCGTTGATCCCCCTGCCTGCCATTAACGACGACTGCTATTGAACACCTTACCTGTGTTCAACGACAACTGAACTTATTGCACCTTGCCTGTGTATAACACCCTTCTTTTAAATGGCCCGCTCGACCCGCAGTGCCAAGGAGGAATTCTCGGCCCCCGACAACCCTCTGTCGCTGTTCGCTGAACCATCAGCATGATTCACACCTTACGCCCCGATCTCGCTGAGGAGGACCTTTTCTTAGTTGCTGTCTGCAACCTTCGTGACCATGCCCTTACATGGCTCGAAGACTGGGACCGCTCTGCCGCCAAAGCTGATATTACTACTCAGTGGACCCCCCTCCGTCGTGCGCTCCATCAACGTTTCATTCCCGCTGCATATCTAGACTCCCAACGCCTTGCCCTGCGAAATCTCTCCCAAACAGGTACCGTCGGCGAATACAACTCTGCCTTCGAGAAAATTCGCTTAACCCTGCCGAACATGGACTCTGACGATGTTTGCCTTACTTACATCTGCGGTCTCAAACCCTCTGTTCGTGACCGCATTCGAAATCAAGTTGCCGCTGACACCCAGACCCTCGACGCCTTACAAATTGCCGCCCAGGACCTGGATGCATCAGTATACACAAAACCTCGGACTCCTGAAGCCTTTGCCGCTGCCGCCGCTGCCACGCACTCCCGTCGCCGTCCCAGGCCGGCGGCCCTTCCCTGTGACATCTGCACCCAAGGAACCCACTATGTTCGTGACTGTCCCCTTGTCATTGACGCCAAGAAACGCGCTCAGTCCCGCCCGGCCGCACATGCCGCTGAACTTGCACACGACGACGAGGACTCCACCCCGCCCGACTCCGACGCTGACACCGACTCCGATCCCGAGGCCTTCCTTGTCTTATCGACTGATCGTGACGCGTCGCACTCCATCGCTCTCGATTCGGCGCCACACACAGCATTATCCGTGATCGCTTCTTCTGACGGAATTTCAAGCTTTTCCCTCGGCCCGACAAATCTCCGGCATCGGCACGTGTGCTGCCTACGGCAAGGGAACTTTAATCATCAACACACGTCATGGTTTACTTAAGCTTACTGACGTGCTCTATGCTCCCGAATGTCCGCGGAACCTGCTCTCCTTCGCGTCATTGGCCCAGTCCCGTTATGCCTTAGAATTCTCGGCTGATCTTAGTGCCGGGTGGATTACTCATCGCAAGTCGGGTGCGCGTGTAGCTGATGTCATACGTCACAATAAACTTTATTTTATTGCTGGATGTACAACCACTTCTCCGGCTGAATATGAAGCCTACACCAGTCATCCCCGCCGCAGGTCCACACGTACCGTGCGCCGCCCACCCCGGTACACCCACGCTTCCTCCGTCACTGTGCCACCCGTTGCCGTTACTGCACCTCCGACGGCACAGCACCTTCACGCGCCTGACCCGGTGGCACAGCACTTTCCGACTAATTCGACCACGTCGCCCGAGTCGACACCGTCGGCACTGCCGACACCTCCGACACCTGTGCTTGCCGATGACACTGTTTATTCATCAAATATTACGCCTACTTCACATGTCATCCCTGATCCTGCTCCTAGTTCTGCTGACTCTGCCACTCTTAAGCTCTGGCACCTACGTTTCGGTCATCCGAGCGCTGCTAATTGTTGTAAGGGGGTCCCGGTGACATACACGTCATAGGGATACCCTAACCAGGGCGCGCGCTATGACATGGGTTCTTATCTATATCAGCACACACACATGCGTCATGTGCCCATGAGCACATGACCCATGTGACTGGGTGCCCTAACACCTGACACGTGATCTTTTCCGTCGGGTGGTTCTCTTATGCCGGGCATTCAACTGCACTCTTAGAACCTTAGACTTGAATACATATAAGCTTATTAGAAGGACCAGAGCCTCAGCAGGATCCTCTGCAACAGGTTATGAGCCCCTGGCATCGATAGCTGTCACCTGCTTTTCCTCTGCCCTTCAGTCTCCGGGTGGAACGGCCCGTTACCGACGATTCCTCACTTGCCCGAGCGATCACGCTGTTTTCCCGACATACGACACTCCCGACACCGTTAATCCCCCTGCCAGCGATTAACAACGTCCGACACTTGTTGATCCCCCCGCCTGCGATCAACAACAACTGCTTATTGAACACCCTGCCTGTGTTCAACGACAACTGACCCTTATTACACCTTGCCTGTGTATAACACTCTCTTTTAGATGGCCCGTCGACCCGCGGAGCCAAGGAGGAATTCTCGGCCCCCGACAACCCTTCATCACTGTTCGCTGAACGACTGTTAACCGACACGCTTAAGAAAATCACTCCGTTTGACGGCAATCCCCAGGATGCCGCCCCCCGACTGTTGTCATTCATCCGCTCTATGACCATGATTCACACCTTACGCCCCGATCTCACTGAGGAGGACCTTTTCTCAGTCGCCACGTGCAACCTTCGTGATTATGCCCTTACATGGCTCGAAAACTGGAACCTCTCCGCTGGAAAAGCCGACGTTATTACTCAGTGGACCCCCCTCCGTCGTGCGCTCCACCAACGCTTCATTCCCGCTGCTTATCTGGACTCTCAACGCCTTGCTCTGCGACACCTCACTCAAACCGGCACCGTCGGCGAATACAACTCCGCTTTCAAGAAAATTCGCTTAACCCTGCCAAACATGGACTCTGACGACGTTTGCCTTACTTACATTTGCGGTCTCAAACCCTCGGTTCGTGACCGCATTCGCAATCGAGTTGCCGCTGACACCCAGACCCTTGACGCCTTACAAATTGCCGCCCTGGACCTGGATGCATCAGTATACACAAAACCTCGGACTCCTGAAGCCTTTGCCGCTGCCGCCGCTGCCACGCACTCCCGTCGCCGTCCCAGGCCGGCGGCCCGTCCCTGTGACATCTGCACCCAAGGAACCCACTATGTTCGTGACTGTCCCCTTGTCATTGACGCCAAGAAACGCGCTCAGTCCCGCCCGGCCGCACATGCCGCTGAACTTGCACACGACGACAAGGACTCCGCCCCGCCCGACTCCGACGCTGACACCGACTCCGATCCCGAGGCCTTCCTTGTCTTATCGACTGACCGTGACGCGCCGCACTCCATTGCTCTCGATTCGGGCGCCACCCATAGCATCATTTGCGATCGCTTCCTTCTGACGGAATTTCAAGCTTTTCCCTCGGCCCGACAAATCTCCGGCATCGGCACGTGCGCTGCTTACGGCAAGGGAACCTTAATCATCAACACACGTCACGGTTTACTTAAGCTTACTGACGTGCTCTATGCTCCCGAATGTCCGCGGAACCTGCTCTCCTTCGCATCATTGGCCCAGTCTCGTTATGCATTAGACTTCTCGGCTGATCTTAGTGCCGGGTGGATTACTCATCGCAAGTCGGGTGCTCGTGTAGCTGATGTCATACGTCACAATAAACTTTATTTTATTGCCGGGTACACAACCGCCTCTCCGGCTCAATATGAAGCCTACACCAGTCATCCCCGCCGCAGGTCCGCACGTCCCGCGCGTCGCCCATCCCGGTACACCCACGATTCGTCCGCGACTGCGCCCCCCGCTGCCATCACTGCGCCTCTGATGGCACAGCAACTTCACGCGTCCGACACAGTGGCACAGCACTTTCCGACAAATCGACCAGAATCGACCAATTCGACCGAGTCGACACCATCGACACCACCCACACCACCGACACCTCCGACACCTGCGATTGTCGATGACACTGTTTATTCACCAAGTATAACGCCTACTTCACATGCTCTCTCTGACCCTGCTCCTAGTCCTGCCGACTCTGTCACTCTTAAGCTCTGGCATCTACGTTTCGGTCATCCGAGCGCTGCTAATCTCCAACTAGCGCTTCGCGCATACGGCATTTCCGCGCCCGGCACCCTTGCCACCTGCGTCGGGTGTCGTGTCGCTAAGTCCCGACGCTCCCCATTCAATCATGACAACCCCCAACCTGCAACCCGCGTCCTTGGTCGCATCCACAGCGACGTACAGTCAGTCGAGCATGACACACTCGATCACTGCCCGTACCTTGTCACGTTCATCGACGAACTTACTCGATACGCACATGTCGCCATCACCAAAAATAAACATGATGTCCCCGCTGAATTCCACGCTTTCCGCCAACATGCTGAAAACCTCCATGGCTGCAAAATCCTTGAACTGCGATGCGACAACGGCGGCGAAGATCTGAGTCATGCCCTTGTCGGCGATCTCCGGCAGCACGGCACACGGGTTCGTCCTACCCACGCATACTCTCCCGCGCAAAACGGCATTGCCGAGCGTTACAATCAGACGTTAATGACACAAACCCGGGCGGTCATGCTGTCGAGTCACATACCTCAGCACTTGTGGGGGGAAATCGTCGTTGCTGTCAACTACCTCCGTCAGCGCACCCCGTCCCGCGCCATCGGAAATGCAACTCCATATGAAAAATGGCATGGTTCTCCCGCGGACGTGGTGAACCTGCGGGTCTTGTGGTCCGACGCTTATGTCCATATCCCCGTCGAACGCCGTCCCCATAAAAAGCTCGAACCCCGGGCCCGTCGCATGAAACTGATCGGGTACACTGACTCCACGGGTTACCGTTTCTACGATCCCCTGACACAGCGCATTCATCGGTCCCGCGACGTCACGTTCGATGAAACCAACTATGTCGATCCCGCTCCCGACGCTCCCGATGATGAAGTTTTTGAAGTCGAGTACATTGTTGATGAACGGATCGCACCGACGGGGGAGCATCAATATTTTGTTAAGTACGTCGGGTATTCTGAACCTGAATGGAACGATGCGTTCAACTTACACGGCTTGTACGATTTGCAACCATGCCTCCATCCCCCATGGACAAGCTAGCAACCGCTACAACGAGCCTGATTAGTTATTCAAAACAATCTCTTTCCGATATCATCAACAAACCTCTCTCTGCAACAGAAACCCTCACCATGGCAGTTAGTTTCCTCAATGTTGATACGAAAGCTAAATCCGAGCTAGAACAAGCAAAGACACAATTGATCAACAAGCTCCTGGAAAAGAGTCTTAGTCCCAACAATAGGGAATTCTTCACAGGTGTAGAATTACGTCATTTCGCAGCAAGCCCTGGTATTCAGCAGCTATGCAGAAGTAGTCAAGATCTCGACAGGAAAATCAACAACGCATTGTCCGACTGGGATGCATATGATCGTCCTGCTCCATCCCTTGAGCTCCTCATACAAAAACAAAGAGAGCTTGATCAGGAGAAAGCTCAGCTCGAATACGAGAGAGCACGATATCAACATTATGTACAACAGATGACTACAATTGGTTACCCTGGTTTTGACAAACTTACTGTGCCTGACGAGCGCCTAATCGCAAATCATGCTCATGTTTCACCTCCAGTGTCCGTTCCAACTTTCACCCCTATTCCGGATACTCCCACACCGACGATTCCGAAGGCAAACTATACTCCTGAGCTCTGTGGAGTCAATTCTAATCCTCCTAAACCGGAAGCTCTGGATGTCATCTATACTCCAGAGCCTCACCTCCCTGCACCACCTCCTAAACCGCGCAGTGTCATACCTCCTAAACCAGAAGTACTGGATGTCATCCATACTCCCGAGCACTCTATGCCTCCTCCTAAACCACGCAGTGTCACACCTCCTAAACCAGAAGTACTGGATGTCATCCATACTCCAGAGCACTCTACGCCTCCTCCTAAACCACGCAGTACCACACCTCCTAAACCAGAAGCGCTGGATGTCATCCATACTCCAGAGCACTCTACTCCTCCTAAACCAGAGCTACAAGATAGTAAATGTACACGCGCCGCAGAAAAGGCCGACTCATGTAAACGCTTTACTACCTCAGCTAATGATGACAAGCCACGTAAACGCCGTGGCAATACTCACGAGCTCGATGATGACAAGTCACGTAAACGCCGTTCCCTATGTAACAATACTCACGAGTTTGTAGATGACGAGCTTGAAGATGGTGAGCTTGAAGATCTCGGCAAGCTTTAGCAGCCGCCTTGCGGTGCCTAGCGCGCTTTGCATGTTTTGTTTAGCAATCAAATTCAGTCTTGTTGTACTCTAATGTAATACATTCTTTCTATGTTAAGCCAGTACACTTATGCGATTTGGTGGCAGAATTATTTTTTTTGGGTGCGTTACATGCTTGTTTGACCTTTCGGAAGCCTGTAGATTCGAACAGGAATCTTAGGCAGCATCGCCCCACCGGAATGAACTGCTCTAATGGCAGACACTAACGATATGTTCATCTTCTTTGCAAGTTGACGAATAGATGGGGCAGTCAACTGTACGATTGCACCGTCGTACTTTCCATAGAACCCTTGATAGTTATATACTGACGCTGGCATTGTTCTTCACTATGATCCACTTTCAGTTCACTTACTTATATAGGAAAAACGATTTGCATCGAACCTGAACGCGTTCTAAGCTGTCTCACCTCAATCTCGATGCAGCTTTCATATTCATGCATCGCGTTTCAAAACTATAGATACTTCTCGTGTTCTGAAAGTAGTTCACCTTTAAGCCTTCGACTACTCAGCCACAATGTCAGAACAACTCGCCAACGACGATCTCAAAGAGTTAAAGTTTGCTTCTCGAGACCCTGCTATCAGCATTAGATATGAAGTTGCACATATTGCTCGCCTTAAACAGTTGCTTGATACTCCCAAGTTAGACAGTTCTGATCATGAAAAAATCAAGTCATACTTGAAACTCCGTTACAAGGACACGAATACCTTCAAAATCGAATACCTCTTCAGTAAAAACTCTCCAAACTGCCGCCTGTACGCGCGACACTTGGTGGGTTCACAAGGTTTTCTACGCAACATTCGCTTCTACATCTTAGAAGGTCTCTACAAGGACTACGATATTAAAAACTGTTTCCCTACATTGACTTTATTATTGAGTAGACAAAAGAAGATTGGAAAATGCGTTCAGTTAGAAAAGTTCGTCGGAGACCGTGATGACGTTCTTAAAGACACTAAACTTGACAAAGAAGCCGTCCTGAAGGCCTTGAACTCATCTTATGTACAGCCGAAAGACAAGACCATACGTGCCATTCACACCTTCATCTACACGAAATTCGTCCCGTTCTTTCAAAACAAACCAGAATTCAAGGCGCTCTGGGCCATTACAAAGAAAAACAAACCGTTCAATACTACAGGTTCCTTTTACAGCAAGGTTCTGCAATACTATGAGAACAAGATCCTCACTCAAATCGATCTTTATGCCATGACAGCAGGCTTCTCTGTTAACAACTCAATTCTTGAATTCGATGGATACAAGATTCTTCAAAGCGACACTAACGCCCCCTCTCTCAACCTATTCGATCTGGAAGATCATATCTTCAAGACCACTGGCTTTCGAATTCAGTTGTGTGAGAAGCCCATGACAGTCAGTAAGGAATGGCTGGAATCCCTTGACCTTGAACCATTACCCTTAACAGATACCGTCGAGAATGTCACAGAACCTACATCTGTAATTCGCATGCCACTTTTTGATGATGGTGAACTCAACAGTCTCGTTAAAGACGCTATCGTGAACCCCACACACGATTCTATTGCGAAATTTCTTTCTGTCTTATGGAAGGATGACTTGTACTACCACAACACCGAATGGTGGTTCTTCCACAAACATCACTGGCAAAAGGACAATGGTACTCATTTCACTCACCGGATGTTGAACGAATTTCGTCAACTTCTCGACAAGTTGACGGAGTGGCGCTCTCCTTCACAGGATGCTCCCTTGTGCAATTTGTTGAAAGTAACCAACAACCTTATCGGAAACCGAACCTTCTACAAAAATGTAACTGATACAGCCGCTGTGTATTTCAACTGGCAACTGTAAGGATTTCGAGCCCTTCCATAAGCAGTTGAACAAGAATTTAAGTCTCCTTTGCTTCCGCAACGGAGTATACGACTTGAATGCTCTTGAGTTCCGAAACGGACGTCCAAACGACTATTGTGAATTACAAATCCAGTACGATTTCCGTCCTTACGACCCTTCGTGCTCCATCACTCAAAAACTGAAGGATACCATCACAAAGGTCTTGCCAGACAAGGAAAAGCGAGACTACGTTCTCCAGTTGTTTGCAGCAGCTCTCGGGTGTCATACTGTTGATACATTTAACATTCTCTTCGGCGGTGGTGCTAATGCTAAATCGTGGTTACTTGGCCTCATGTGTTACACTCTTGATTGCTATGGTTTAAGTTGGAACACTTCTTTCCTTGTTCATGACATCTCCGGTGAGTCTGCAAATCCAGAACTGGCAGACGGAAAGGACAAACGTTTCATTGAAATACAGGAATCTAAAAAGAACAAGGCTCTCAACATGGAGAACGTCAAGAAACTTACAGGATACGATCGCATCAGAGCGAGGAAACTTTATCAGAATGGCATCCAGTTTGTCATCACTGCAATGATCATCCTCTCTGTGAATGATCTACCTAAGATTGTTGAGACAGATCGTGGATCGTGGCGAAGAATGAACGTTATTACCTTAGATTCCACCTTCGTCGATAACAAAGACGATGTTGACGAGAAAAAGCATATCTATTTGGCCGATTGTGAACTCGAGAAGCAACATGAAGCAAACGCACCTTACTTCATGTCCATCTTGATACACTACTACAAGCGCTTTCGTGAAGAAGGAAACAAAACACCTAAAGTTATTTGCGACAAGACCCTCAAATTCAGAAAGTCTAACGACATCTACTACAATTTCTTCAAGGACTGTTGTTCGGTCAAAGAAGGTGAACGTATTCACACTGATAAACTATGGTCTGAATTGCTCAAGTGGGCAAAGACTCAGCAGATTTCAACTACTGAGATCACACGAATGGACATGATCAAATGGTTCAAGAAACTCAACGAGTCATATCCTATATACACCACACCTGTTGAGTACAAAGACAAACTAAGGCACACAGTTATTGTCGACAACCGTTCTATGTCAAAGGTGTCCACAGGATTTACGGGAATCCAGATGAACAAGTATCAAGTGGACAAAGAGGAAGACGATGACGAAGATAACGATTCAGAAGAAATGACGGATACACAATGGGAAGCGGCTGTAGAGGAAGCGGAGCAGGACTTCAAGAACGGCGACTAATGTAGAGGGGATGTAGAGAGTGTTGTAGTGTTGTAGTGGTTTTTTTCTGAAACTTTCTCTGAGATTTGGGGGGTCTGTGATTTTTTTTTGACCTCTATGTTTTTTTTTTTTAACGAAGCTCTGATAATATATACTTTTTCTGGAAAAAAACCACTACAATGCTACAAAAGTCAAGATCTGATTAGAGCCGCGAACGATCGTAAAATGGATGAAAATGGACAATGATACACAAGTAGTTCACTTGATGAGGTTCCAAGGGAGAATCGTTCGCCGTGTAGGAAAGAAGAGAAGATGAAAAAGGGCGTTTTTGGCAGGAAAAAAGGCGTTTTTTATAGTAAAAAAGGGGTAAAGGGAGTAAAGGAGGTAAAAGTGGATTTTCAATGATCAAACTTGTGCGAAGGTCTTGTTACCATATGAGGGAAGAGATAGATGAGGAGAAGCATTGTAAATATTCTCTACATGATGTAGAGAGTGTCGAATCATGAAAGAAATTGATAAGTTCTGTCTCTGAGGTCATATGAATTGACCCGGCTTTGATGAGAACTTGCGCTTTGATGGAATGTAGGTGTAGCACTCTTTGAACAAGAGTGTGTTGTTTACATAATATTTGTCATGTAGAGGAACGAGGACATTGCCACTTTTGTGCAGAAAGGTCGATACCTATAGCCACAAAGGAAATCGAGTGGGGGAAAGGTGTAGCACTTTTGTGCAGAAAGGTCAATTCATATGGTGACAAAGGAAATCGAGTGGGGAAAAGGTGTAGCACTTCTGTGCAAAAAGGTCGATTGATACGGTGATGTTAGAAAATCGCGTGGGGAAAGGCTATGCGACGTGTTGAATCTTATCGATAGTTCATCTCCGCGGAGTTACGGGTGACTGGGTCCGCTTTATTGATATACTATGAACTATATCGACGACGCAGAACTATCGATAGTCGCTGCGTGGTGAAGGGATATAAAAGGGAACAGCTGCCGACGTAGTGTTGTAGTGGTTTATTTCGGAAACTATCTCTGAGATATGGGGATCTATGATTTTTTTTTCACCCTCATGTTTTTTTTTTAAACGAAGCTCTGATAATATATACTTTTTCTGAAAAAAAACCACTACAATGCTACAAAGTCTGTGTTGAGAAGACCGTCACCACAAGAACCGAGCTCTTCCCAGGACAAGGCCTTCGACGAGATTACACGAGATACATCCTTCCTTCACACGATATATATGGACAAGCGATTGTAGTTGTCACCGTCATTGTTCACTCAATATTTTCTCTTAGCCGTGCCTAAACAATTGGCTGGAGCTTCTCGAATACAACTGCTTCCTCTGGAAATGGGGCACAACAACTCCCGGGAGGGTTGTGCTCTCTACATGTCATCTAAGCAGACACGGCCAAGGTTGCTTACGTAAGCAGGCACACGTTAGTACACTTTGAAATCGGTGAAGTTTGACACAGGAAATTGGTGAAGTTTGGCGACGTTGCGCTGCAAGGTGTCTCGACAATGGAGTAGACATTTCAAACTTGTCAAGTGTTTCGTCCCTTGACATGGAATCTAAAGGTTGCCTAATGTCCCTTAATTCAGTCAGAAAACATTTGACTCATTTAGTAACCAATGGTCATTAATTGAGTCAATTTATGAGACTTAAGTCAAATAGTCGACTCAATTAATAACTACTAAATGAGTCATTGTCACAGTCGGGTCGATGGGATTCGTGGGTGGTAATATCGGGTCCTCAAGGTCAGGTAGTCCTCCTGTCAGTTCGCCAGTTGTCCCTCCTCCTCCCCCTCCTCCTTCACCATCTCCACCATCGTACGTATCTTTCAAGGTACCTTCTGTTCCTTTGTTGGTTGGGTTAACTGGGGCAGTAGGCTTTGTCGTTAATGGTCCTGTCGTGGAACTGATGGACGTGAAGCCAGTAAGTGGGTCCGTCACGGTGATAATTCCCACACCAGGAATAATACCACGAACCACAGGCATCGCTTGGATAGCCGCTACTGTCGATGACAATCCAGTAACCTCGCCGGCAATTCCGGTGACAATACCTTGAAGACTAGTGACGTCGCCTTTCATGAGTGCGTATGCAACCTGAATTGCAGATTGAGCAGTCTGGATTGTCCCAAGCAATTCCGTAGTTCCAGTAAGGTCCGCAGCAAGATTGATAAGGTCACCCTGCATTTGCTGTTTCTCATTGTTCAAGTCAATAATGTTGGACCGGTTGGTGTTGATATCACTCTCAAAGAGATCACTCTTTGTTTCTTGCTGAGACACACGAGATTCCACTGAATCTATCCTATCATCTAATCGAACATCCTCAGTCTCCAAGTCATTCAGTTTGTTGTCCGTCTGCAGTTTATTCTGGTCAGTCTTTTCATTAAGATCCGTCACTTTGTCCTCCAGATTGTCAATTTGACTCTGTGGATTCAGCACGGACACTTCATAACTGAAAGGATTCGTTTGGACAACAGTGACATTACTAGAGCCGGAAATAACAGTCTTTCCAATTACTTGGTCACCTTCTCGTCGCAAAGAACCGCCATATGTTAACTTTGACGAAATCACGTTGTCAATGATACTGATGGAATCTCCTGGCGTGTAGGCATCCACTGTCAACTTGTTATTTACCGCTTTAACCAAAGTACCATCAACGAGGTTGCTGACATTGACACCAAGACGATTTGTTTCATCAATGGACAAGGAATCATCATGATTCACCTTGATCAATTTCCGTCCGTTTGCAACTGCTGAAATGTCAATGCCGCCATTGGCTTCTGATTGGTAAAGTTGATGGACATAGCCTGCGGTAGGTAACTGCTTTGGCTCGGTAATGTTGAAGTCTACGCTGGCAGCGTGGAATGTAGGTGCTTCAAGAACTTGGGGGGTCTCATTATAGGTAAAAGCACTTGAGGAATTGAAACCGCTAAGCCCACTGTAGTATGGGACTTCATGCATACCTTTACTTCTTATCGCCAACCGTGAACCCGTCTGCTGGAAATCATCCGACACATTCAATTTCACCAGTGTGGCATTTCCAATGCACTCTTCCATGTCGCCAGGTAAATCCGGAATGTCGATCCAATCACCCATTCCAGGAATGATCTCGTCCATTGCAGAGTACACAGAGATAGCACCAATACCTCTGCTCATTTCCTTTTGCTCCACTCCCAATTTGCCATCTTTCACCACGGGTGGAGAGTCGATGCTTAACTTAACCACATTATCAGTGTCCTTCACGATAGGAACTTCATAGGTTTCCTTTTCTTCACGGACAACGGTCAATTTTCCTTCTCCATCCAATGTTAAAGAAGAATCAGTCACCAAACTCAAGCCGTGTTCAGAGATTCCAAATGGAGCCCCACATTTTAAATCAATCACATCATATGTATCCTCCCTCTCAACCGTCAAAGGGAATTCCGCAGCGACAGATCGATGCAAGGCGATACCGGATTGATTATCAACCTGAAAGTCCTCCTCGTTGTACTTTAGGGACACGGATGCTACGCCGTCTTTGATCGTTGAAGACAAAGGTTCAGAGGTTTCTATGTCATTAATCAGCATCGGACCATTTTTATTGCTTATTTCTTCAATGTGTGCTTTGCGGAAATCTTTCAACTCTACATCCTCTCCAATGGCTTGCAAACCATCGCCTGATACAAAGCCAGAAAAGATATTAGTGTTGGTCAATAACTGCAACCCTGGTGCGGTACGTGAATTAAGACCGGACATTTCAAGAACCAGTCGAACCAGGTTATTTATTACTATATGGTAAAGCTTTTTTCACACAATCAAATGGACCTAAGAAACCTAGGATCTCTTCACACGCTTAGCAGGTCGCTAATCTTTAGCATCCTTTTGCTTCTTCTTTCTAATCGTCACGGTAGGTTCAGCAGTACCACGATATGGGTCCTCAGCGTGGAACTCTTGAATGTCCATCTTTGGCAATGCAGCCGGTGCTGATCCAATTCTTGCTCGCTTCTTGACCTGTCTTTCATCGGGTTGTCTCATAGCAGGTCGTTTCGTACCTTTGACGAGTTTCACATCACTTCCACGACGTCCAGCTGAAGATTCAATGGATGAAGTGGTATATGGACCATCGTTAGCAACACTGGACACGGTCCCTACATTGTGCTGTTCACTTCCCGTTCTGGCATCTGCCCATGGCATGAGGATATCTACCTATGTGGTAAACGGTTTCCCTGCAGATGATATCTCCGCACCTCCAGCAGTGTGCTTGACTGTAACCAGTTTCCCCACATCTTCAACAACAGCCGCTTCCATTCCAGTCGATACATGTGGTGTGCTTCCAATAGGTGCATCCAAGACGACATCCTTCTTGGGCTTCTTACTGTAGGGAACATATCGTGCTTCTTTTCTTGTTCTAAAAGGAGTCCTTGCCGGTTGATTAGAGACTTTCTGGTAGAATGCATTTTGGTCAAGGATGCGTTGGACTGCAGCCGGGTCATCACGTTCGTTGGCAACTAATCTGCTAGGTGCATATGCCTGTATCGGACTGGAGGTGTCTACAATTTCTTCGATAGGTGAAGAAGGAGCCGGTTCAGGAGGCACGATGCTTCCAGGAAATGTTCCTGGCATAGGGTAGTCAATGTCCATATCCTGGACCTCAACATTGGCAGGAATACACACACCCGTTGCATAATTGACATGACCCAAACCGGTAACGGGATCAACTGTGACTTCACGTTCTTTGGTAAGGATCATCCTATTGATACTTCTTCCCATCTTGTTACTTGGTCCTTCTATGACTTCCCGTGTGCCAAGCGGGACTTCAAATCGCAAGCCCGTCATGGCAGTAGTGGCGGCATCGTAATGGTATACATTACCACCTTGATCAGGAATGGCAAAGTGTGAAGAACTTGTTCCGGACGTGGTGTTATTCCTTCGGCTCGGTGTCACTTTGTCCAGGTATCTTTCTTGGGCACGGTAGTCTTCTTCCGCCCTGATGAATTCGAGGGCGTCTTTGTATGCTTTGGTGTAGTGTCGCTTCTCAGACATACGAAGCTCCTCTTTACTGGTCAGCTGTTGAGGCTGGTAGAGTTCTGCCGTTGCCTTTTTCGTCGCATTATCCTTGCCGTGGATGTTCCGGTTCCAACTGTAAACTATCTTGGGCTGTCCGTATTCATCTATCTGGGATCTGGTCATAGTCGACAGCAAAACCCATCTGCTTCCGTTGCACATTGGCAACGGGTCGTTGATTATTAATCCCATTCTGACTTAGAATGTTCGTCGTGTATGGAGCCGATATGATGATGATTATTTCTCTTCGCTATTAATGAAAAGTTACTTGATAGGAACGAAAAAAAACTCAGTGTCTTCTATTAAAAGGAACAAGTCCTTTCAGCCATGCCATCCTTTTTGAAAGGTTTTGGGTCCAAAGCCAAGACACTGTGGTCAAATGCGCCTAGTCTTTTCAACAAAGCCCGAACTTTCGCATCCACAGCAATCCGCCATGCTGGGACCGCCAATAGGAGAATCCAAGATATCAACCGTGCTGTCCAGAGTACGCCTGAACTGTTTAATGACAAGGTACGCACAGGTATTCAAAACGTGACCAACAAAGCAGATACCGGTATCAAGAGACTGGACATGTTGCATACAAAAGGAAACGAATTTATTGACAAAGTAAGAAAAGGACAGCCAATGCCGACATAAAAATCAATACATCATTAACTTGCAGTAAAGGAATTTTCAATACATCAAAAAGCTTTTTCTTTCTTAAAATATGTTTTCATTGGTTAGGGTTAGGGTTAGGGTTAGGGTTAGGGTTAAGGGTTAGGGTTTAGGGTTAGGGTTAGGGTTAGGGTTAGGGTTAGGGTTAGGGTTAGGGTTAGGGTTAGGGTTAGGGTTAGGGTTAGGTTAGGGTTAGGGTTAGGGTTAGGGTTAGGGTTAGGGTTAGGGTTAGGGTTAGGGTTAGGGTTAGGGTTAGGGTTAGGGTTAGGGTTAGGGTTAGGGTTAGGGTTTAGG
>JAHLKF010000062.1:0-19035 GCA_025558075.1 Gaertneriomyces semiglobifer
TAACGCCCAGTCTCAAAGCTGGCCGCCGTTATATCGGTATATCCAGCTCCAACGGTCGGCCTCGGCGGTTGATTGGCGGGATCATTTCCAGGTCCCATCCTGCGATGTATGTCAATAGCAATCTTCGTATTTTCGAAATCCCCATTCTGAGTTAGGGGAGAACAATCCGCACCATGCAAACATGCAACGGCTTAATTTTAAAAATAGCTTCGCAACTTCTGCCGTGAGGCTGAACGAAGAAGCATATCCACACTTGTTTCGTTAGTTTGCTGGTCTAAATCCCTAATATCGGAAATGGGCTTACCTTAACCATCCGGTTGCGTCGGAAACTATCACATGTCCGTCGCCAGATGCATATAAATAGCTCAGCAGTGAGTTCCATCGTGCCGCTCAAATCCTAATGCTCAGTGGCTCTTTCATTCAGCTCCAAGTAGTTTGGCCTCGTGACCAACTAAATGTACATGTGGGCGGAAAGGAACTCTGCTTTGGCAGTAGGCACTTGGAACTTGCGACGTGTTCCACCGTAATCCGCGGACATGACTGAGTTACAGCAAACCGCGCAACGAACACTGAAGCTGTGCACCGACATCTTTGGCATAACAATGCACTACAACCTTCAAATGATCCATTTCTACAATTTCTCTATCCATTTGGTATCACAATTGCAATGACTGTTAAAAGCGAGCTCTCTAATTCTGTTTCTTGGGAACCAATCAACCATCGACGTTTCTTTTACATACCGCATCATACCCATACTCGATGCAGCGTTGGACCTGATTGATGCAGTGCCAGTGACTGCCAGTAATGAAACTTTCACCGCGCCTAGGCGCCGATTCTAATAGTAAATGATGCCACAATCCAACAACAACATGGTGAGAGACAGGGCAGGCAAGTCCAATTCTAGAGGGAACGTTGAGCTGCTACATGGAATAGGTATCAGCGCCAGTCTTGCAGTCTCAGCAAACTCATTCATCCCGGCAGCCTGTTCAAAAGTGGGTCGGCGCTTTGCGTAACTAAGATGGGAACTACGGAGAGTCGCAGCAACTCCTGCGCTACCTGACCTACGATAAGATCCCCCCAGTTGAGAGCCACTTCTCCTTAATTTCTCATCGACGGCAACCTTCCCCAGATTTTATCATGTCGGTGAACGAAAATGGCGGAGCCTCAGCCGAGATCGCAACTCCCGTTGTGGCCGCCCGTGATTAGCAGAATTCGTCGTGTCACTGCCAAGAGGCATTTGGTGATGGTTTCTGCAAGTGTTCCAGAAAGCTCATGCAGCCATGGGCCCCACTTCTCTGCGCATTTTATGTGGGGCCCATTGTTCGCATCTGCTCGAAGTCCACAAGAAAACAAATATTCGAATATCGGAAAATGGTCTTCTTCCTTTGATGATGGTATGAGGTCCTGTGCCAACAGGCTCATCAGCGACAGTGGGAGAAAGATATGACTCTGCAAGCTCGTTGGTCGTTCGTCCATCATTCAGCAGCGGCTGTCCTAATGTTAGCGTGTAATCAGAGCCATCCAGCGCCCTCCACGACGAAATATCATTATCAAAAACAGCCAACGACGGGCCTTCAAGTAACCGCAATCGATACCAATTCTCGTCAGTGTCCCAGTGTACCGGTATCCATACAGGCGTGCGAAAAAAGAATATATTCTGATGCGCATGCAGATCCGCCCCAAAATCAAGAATTAACTGGATAGTTTCCACGGCATCTCTTGACTCAACGGTGGTCACCGATAAGGGAGTGAAAGGCGGAACACCAGGAAAGTGGATGACACAGTTCACGTCTGCCTTGTGATTGGCAACCAAGTAACGTGTTGATTCCAATTGGTGGCCCTGACTTGCCGTGATTAACGCCATCTCCACCATTTCAAAAGTGACAGTAAAGGTAAGCGGTAGCCTTCTCGTCATCATCGTCAGAAAGATTGCGCAGAACCGGCGTAGCGGTGGCGCACCCGTTCATGAGGCAAGTAGCACCGGCGCTGCCAGGGCATTACTTGACCAAGACGAAATGCAGGTACAAAAAGGGCGAGCCATTCCGCAGGGCGCTCCACAAGAGGAGATCTCTCACTGTCACGCAAGAACACCCAGAGCACCTGGCCGTCGCTTTTGTGCTTTCTCCTGGCACTGCTTAGACCCCGTTGGGTTCAGCTTTCACGTGGGCTTCCGCTTTATGGTTTTACGCTTTTTACGCTAACTATAAAGCCAGAGAGTGTGACACTGCCCCATCGGATGTCCTACTATTCCTTTTCCCTCTCAAATCTTGGAAGCCCCGCTGCGTATTACCCATCAAGGTGGCGTAGCTTATAATGGTTGAATAGTATGGAATGAATTCATCCATCTCACGCGTATCCTTGGAATTTTGAAGTTCTCCAGCTCAAACTGAACCATGCGGCCTAGTTAACGGTGTTACTCTGGGTACCCGGTGGAAAAGGCAAGGAAGCAGGCCTCCAGCAAACTCTAATGCGCTCAAAAAGACCCGATTCTGAAAGACTTGCCCGCCGTAAACCCGATACTCGTTGAGCATTGGTTTCCTTGATTGCACCATTGCTTCGCGTATGCCATTCGGGAAAAGTTCTCCTAACTTCCTGATAACCTTTTGCCTGTCCTCATTCAGTTTACTCGTTTTTGCAGTTGGCCTTGCTCCGTCCATTTACTATCTCTCCATGTGTCGGAGCGCATCAACGGATTGTTTCCACCCAACGCAAACGCTTTCAAGCTACAGGACGCCCCAGTAATCATTAAGAGAATTCAAGGGTGAACCATTCGACGGGCTTATTCACAACTCAGGTAATGTCATTGCCACCAATTTCTTTGTACTTTTCAATGCTGTGCCATCCTTGTGGCTCGGTGCCAGTAGTCTCACTTCAGTTATCCATGCACTCAAAGTGCGATCCACTTCAAAAAAGGCACGTAACCACTCCCTGACCTCTGGAGGTAGTGCGTTGTTGCACAGATCTTCTGCCATATCGAAGAGGCCATTTCTCAAAGACACGTCCAATGAGTCCCAAAGTTCAGACCCAGGAGTCGCGTCAACGGGAACGGCAACAGGCTGAACCGACAATTTTCCAACTGTATCCAATACCTTGTTCGCTACTGGAAAGAGGTGCTTGAGAAACGCCTGCAAGGTGTTTGCGCGGACCTCAGTGCAATGGGATGAGCAGAGTTCTTCCGTGTCATCATCTTCCGTCGCTATGGTGGCATCCGTCTTCTTAGCATTGTCGTTGTTCATATCTTCATGGATTCCTTTGTTGTTCGTGTCACGCTCATTGGTATGATCCACGTTGGTGGTATCCTTGGTATAAACAAAATCATTTCCCGCAACTTCAATGGTGATGCTCTTGTTGTTTCGCTCTTCAAGTGGTTTTTACACCAGCTGTCAATGTCCTCCTTTTCAATGTAGTTGTTCGCTTTTATCTTCGCACGCTTAGAGCCTTCACTGACGTCGTCGTCCAACATTTGAACAAACTGTTGAGCGAGTGAATTCCATGGCACGCAAGAGGCGCCGATTACCCACATCGACGGTTCTCTTCGATCCAGCCGCCATAATTTTCACAGAATTTCTAACGTTTACTTGTTTGATTTCTGCCTGGGCAATTGCCTGCGTGCTCAATGGTCAGAACAATCCCAGCCAATGCTTAGCTTTCCGATGTTTGCAACGTACCTCTTCCCATCAGTAATCAGCGGCCGCAAGCAGTTTCTGCACAGGCTTGCTGCAAAAGTGGTGGGGAGCAGTCTCACTTTGCTTTCTAGCCTTGTTCCGGTCCTTTGTCGCTATTCCAGGCTTTCGCGCAATTGTGCGCATAATCTCCACATATATGGTCTGTACGGTCTCCACATCTGCCTTTCAAATGGTACACTTTCATTGTTCATCTCCGTCAAGACTGAGTGCACATTCCATCTGTTGCTCGCATTGCGGTTGACTATTTTGGAGATCGCATCCTGCCAATGGGCAGCCTAGAACCTCATCGATAATCAGCCAGGTGGAGGTAATAGTTATGATAAAAAATAGCCGAAATGAATATGCAGGCGACCAGTTGGAAGCACAGGCATCAGCCGGGGTGATAAACACAGGGGCTTTCAACCAAACACCGTACACAGGGACATGAATATTTCATCGTATACTGTACGTAGGGCGACACAACTGGGGAAGCGCAGGCATCAGCCGGGGTGATAAAAACACAGGGGCTTTCAACCAAACATCGTACACAGGGACGTGAATAATACATCGTGTACTGTACGTAGGGCTTCCACCTCACACAAATAAGAAACCAAAACTTGCCTGATCGGCAGGAACACCGTCACGATCATCATGACCAAGCATGGTACAACCCCGATATGTGATGCGGGCGTGTATGTAATCGAGATAAAGAACTGCAAATCACCAAGGCACCTGTCAGCAGGATGTACTGCCGCTGCATCCGATACTCCAGCATCCGGATACTGCAGAGATCGGGAAAAACACCTCGCGTTCGCGTGTGAATTTGTAGCGTGTTCGGACACTTCTCTGTTCTTATTGATTCATGGTACGCCTATGTGCCATGGAAAGTGTATTTGCAGATGTGCAAGCCAGTGAATAATGGTGGAAGGCGTCTGGAGATGCCCTGATGTTCTTCCGCCTCCCACTCTGCTAGAAAACATCTGGGAAGACGTAGGTTGCGTGGACAGCGCTTCTCGATGATGATAAAAATCTGTGTATTGGTTTCTTCGTGTATATAATAAGCGGCTCATCCGCAAAACATTCTCCGTAAGTCTCTATCTACCTTATGGAATGCTGACAGGGAAGTGCCGTCCGCAGCTGCAGATACGGGCCATGTGGGTTGAACTGGTGCAAACACATTGGGCGCAATATAGGCTGGCTGAAGTGGCGAGGGAGGATACGGGCTTTGTGCTGGTGCAGAATATGACGGCGTATATGCGACAGGTTCACTGAGAGAAACGGTCGCTTGTCTACGTGCGTTGAGTGAGTCGTTTCCGCAGGGACCACGTGGATGTCCATGCTACGCAATATGCCGCGGCTGTCGCCGCGGTTGCCTGGAGCGAAAGCAAGAAGATAGATTACTGAACGAGTCCGATGAACAGAAAGGAAAACAAGGCATCGCGCGGCGGAACTGCGTGCATCAACTCGAGGCGACGGTAGACCACGTCTAGCGTCAAATCCACCCAAGGTAGTATTCACAATTGCAGGCGGGGAGGAGCTGCGGCAAAACTAGACGCTGCAACGCAGCCCTGTTTTATGCAGGCCCCAACCCCATGGGACAATGGCAACGCATCAACCCGAGGCGACGGTAGACCACGTCTAGCGTCAAATCCACTCCAAGGAATTACTCTACGAGCAACTGCCGGGAATGAACTGCATCGAGCCAAAATCTGCCACGCAGACTTGTTTTCTGGTCACCATTTGTCTTGCCGACAATTCACAACAACTAGCCGGGAGGAACCATCTCAAGCCAAAATCTGCCACGCAGACATGTTTTCTGGTCACAATTCTCCTGCCGCGCGACACCAACTACACTTGTCTTCGTTGATCGCCAGTGGGCTTCGGCGAAACTGAGTCCTTGCTACAATGCTTCTGGCGACCAAATAAAAGTGCTAAACCTAGGTAAATCGAAGGGAGGGACACGGTTAGGAAAGTTCAAGTCAGATGGCTGCAGAAGAGAACCACAAAATGGGACCAACCTTGTAAACACAGACGTTTCCATCCAACGTTCTTGTTCTGTGAGAAAGTTGCAGCGTAAGTGCAGAAAGTGCCCCATTTATACATGGCGCATCCTCGGCGTGGGCCATCATCACGTGACTGCAATTGAGTGGCCCAGTCATGGGCTATGGCTAGGGTTAACATGGGCCAACAGCGCTGGGCTATGCTCTGCAAGAACCAGGGAATGTCTCAATCTGCCAATGGTTATACTCCGTTTTCCGTAAATCATACCATAAACTGCGATCATTGAGACCTGGTGCGTTGATATCGTACTACCAATCCAACAGTGACATGAGATGCATACCGGGCTTTCTTGTCGGGCTTCCTGTTTCTGGACGAAACAGGTTCAGGTACCATCAGATTGGTGGGGGCGCCTGCTGGGCCATACTCAATAATACAGGGGTGTCCGAGCTCACTAAGCAGAATATCATATGTACTTCCCTTGGTGTACTTGTACCAGTTATAGCCGCGCGCAGGGTTATTTACGACTATCAGTTCCCGAGAGCTGCGTTTGCGGGGTAAGGTCGAGGGCTATTCTACACTGCACGAGACCACCAAGCAGCAGTTCGAGGGCACTGATTGTCGTAAATAGCCCGTAACAAGCGGTGCTATAACTTATTAATGCCACGTTTGGAGGACTTCAAGGTGATGAACAGACCTATCATAATTATGCACATGGAAGGCAACGTTACGACCAGAAGCAATCTGAACATCACTGCTAGCACTAGCACTAGCACTAGAGCTGCTCCCTGTTGGCTCCTGATTGCAATCCTAATAATTCTGTCTGCGTTCCAATAATTGTGCCCTCATTGGATTAACCTGAGCAGCAACAGTCTGCATTGCCGCAATGACCTGAGCTTCACCATAGCTGATTGCTGTTAACGTTAAATCAGATATCATACTCATGTTTGCATTCGTTTTTCCCACGTCTTTCCTGTCGCCAACGACCACGATCGGGGCTATTTCCAGGGCACTATTAACGAGTATTATTAGTCCCCGAGAAATAGTCCTCCCCGCGTGGTATTGACCGAGATTCGGACAGCAAAGACGCGTCCGTCTGCCAGTGTTCCAAGTCTACGCACTTGTAACAGGTCAACAAGTTGACAACAACCTCTCTCGAACTCTCCCTTTCTCTCTCTCTATCATCACAGCTAACGCCCTCTTCCATCCCTACCGTTCCGCGTTGTCCCCACAAATGTCCTCGATTAAGCCTCCTCAAGTGCCGAACCCCGAACAGTATCTGCTGAGCAATCCCAATGGCACTTGGGAAGAATATGTTCACTTCGTGAATTCTGTGGGTGCTGAAGTCGCGACCAATTCGATTTGGGCACCTGTTGTCAAAGAAAGGGTTAAGAAGCAAGTGGCGAAAGCGAGAACATCCAAGGCAGCTTTCATCCAGTTGGCTTTGACTCACAGCAGAGAACGGAGTGCGTTCCTCGGATCCCAAGTATCACTATCAAAAACTCTTGAAAGCTTGGTTGATGACTGGAAGACAAGACCCGCGGGTCCTATCACAGAAGATGAGAACATCTTTGATTCCAGTAGGCCTGCGAAGAGGAAGACGTCCTTCTTTGATGAGGACTATGCAGAAATCTCCGATGCTGGCGAGGAAAATTGGGCTGACGTGACCGATGATCACGAAGAAAGATCTGGTCGGCAAGGCACACCACCAGCATCGATAATCACCCTCCCGGCCCTATTCAGCACGCCAGATAGACCCAATGCTCCTCAGACCGGGACCGATAGTAGTGATTCCAGCCCGATTGAGGCAGGCATGATCATGTGACATGAACTCTGCGCACACTTAAAAACGGTTTTAAGAGCCAACGTCGAACAGGTTACGCTCAACGGAATTGACTTAACTCAGCTTCTCCGTAAGTACCAGCGCAGGGTGCTGAAGGAAGGGCGACCTGTAAAGTATGAAGATACTGAGAGCTTCCTGGCCGTCCAAGGGTGCATTCACCTGTCAGAAACTAGACCAGTTGCGTACAACGGTCTGATCAATGATACGCAGTGGATACAACTGCGCAACTTCTTTCAAGAGCGCATGTTGGAACCAAAGGAATGGCAGTCGATTCTGCCGATGGCCGAGGAGATGAGATGTCGGAAGCAGCAAGGAAAGCCGTGGTTTCCGCAAGGAATCAATCAAGATGATGCAAGCAGTTGTGCATTAGCGACGTGTATGAGTTCCTTATACACGTCACTCACGTACGCTTCCCCACCGGAAAAGGATCAGGAGTCGACATGGACGATTGATCGAGTTGTTCCCCTTTTAAAGCTCATTAATGACAATGACCTTAAGCTCAAATATGATACCCGGACCGATCACACTACCAAAAGGCCGGATGTTCAGATTGTTTTGAGCCGTGCCGCATGCGTGTCACAGCGCGTGGTATCCAATATTGAGATCAAAACTCCTTGGGCACCAGCAACTGAAAGAAAGAAAGATTGCGCAAGAGTAATTACCTCTGTGATCAGATCCATCGCATCAGACTGCGAGACATTCTCGATAGACGCCAACCAGCCGAAATTGGCTGTTTGGTTAAATGGACACCACTCAGGCATCATTTACGAAGTTTTCCTCCTCAATGGAATGTTCGTTGCTGTAGAGATTGGGCCTATGGTTATTCCCACTTCCTTGAAGATGGGTGAAGAGATCACACTAGCCCGGTCAATTGCTTACATGCTGCCCTTCCGGAAACGGGTGCTCCGCATCAAGAAAACGATGCTGACTTACAAGAAGCGGTCTGTTGCCGTCCAGAAGAGTCATCTACTGGTTTCAACCCCAGTTTGTAAAAAGACAAGGTTATTTGAATAAAGTTTGGAGACTCCGCATGTCCAGTTTATACCATCTTATTACCATGTTGAAGCTTTTGACTCGTCGGCCTTTTGCAGCGGGGTTCTGCAGCAACGCGTCAATCACGTGATTCCATATTACATCAGCAGATTCAGTCGTGGCTATAAAAGGCGAGTCCGGACCACGTTAATCTGTCTTACTCTTCATTCCAGCGGTCGCGGGGGACTTTTTGTCCCGGGAGGTCAGCCTTTGCTGGTGAAAGACTGAGCCCATGGCAGGGTGTCTGTGAAGTCGCACCTGTCCAGTCAGAGGGGTCCGTGAGGGCTCGCTGGCTTGCCTGCTGGGAGATAGGTCGCGGGGGACTGCTTGTCCCGGGAGGTCAGCCTTTCCTGGGAAAGACTGAGGCCCCTGGCAGGGTGTCTGTGAAGTCGCACCTGTCCAGTCAGAGCGGTCCGTGAGGGCTCGCTGGCTTGCCTTCTCGGAGATGTGGGTTGCGGGGGACGTTTTGTCCCGGGAGGTTAGCCTTTGCTGGTGAAAGACTGAGCCCCTGGCAGGGTGTCTGTATAGTCGCACCTGTCCAGTCAGAGGGGTCCGTGAGGGCTCGCTGGCTCGCCTACAAGGAGTGGGTGCTACTGAACATGACTACAGGTATGGTGGTAGGCTTACGATTTTAGCTCTGCTGTAGAGCGACAGCCACATCGTAGTTAACCTCCCATTTCAGAGCGTTATATCGCTTGGGTCCTGTTTGACAAGGTGCATCTTTGGTCGGCGAGCGTATGATGCCGGACTGCAGCGCTTGATATCAATCGCAGGTCGGTAGTTGCTGTTCAAGGATTAGTATCAACGTCGTTCTTTACTCAACTGATGCCTTGTTCATTCAAGTGTGTCTCTCTCTTGGGGTATTCGCAAATGTAACTCTGTCGAATATGTGGGTACACTCCCATCAGTTCGCCTGGTAACGAACGCCGTTCCACTCGATAGGCGTAAATCCATCAAGAAGCAATAGGACGGGCAATTACGGTAGACACCCCTTAGGGCTTTTCAAAGACATCGGATTGGGTGATACAGTGTTGCCTGGTGAGCACCAGCCGCGACGTTTATGCAACTTCAGACTGGAGCTGACAACTTTTGCTTGCAGGGATTTTGTCGCTCTGTGTCTTCCATTCGATTATCACATGTATTTGCCGACTGCAGAAGGGCGAAAGAATCCGCGGTCAATTTCGTTTGAAAAGCCATACTTCATCGTTGCGTTCCTACTCTACGCTGCAGGCTTGACTACCACTGTTCTGGTCATGCATGTCTTCCATGCGGCTCAGGTACTGTTCTGCTCTTACAATTTCTACCTTTACTGTACGTTAACATATCCTGCAGCCGGCGCTTTTGTACTTGTCTCCTGCTTGCATCAGATCTGTTCTCATAACAGGAGCTGTTCGGGGGGAAATCAAAGATGTTTGAACCTTTGCACCAGCCGCAGGCGGCATGAAGGGACGGACAGCGGAAGCCGCATTATCGGATGAGGGTAGTAAAGATGATTAAGGACGATCAATAGCGCACCCCGCATCCTGCATTTTTGTGAAGTCTCGTGATAATAGCCTGCACGGAACCTCGACCAAGCATGGGCAAACAGAGAGGCTGGCAAAAAGATGGAGAATTGAGGAGGTCACTTACAGAGCGCGTCACGAAAGAGTTGGAGAACGATATACAACATCTTATAGTATGGCTTGTGTATTTATTCAGCAGATATTTAAATTTATTGCGTTGCCTTTCAAGAGTCTCCATGGTTCTGCTTTTGTAACGGTTCAAGAAAAAACTCATGAAGCCATGTACTCCATTTTTCTGCACAAATTTAAATAAAGCCCATTTTCGGCGTCTGCTCGAAGCCCACGAGTGAACGTAGTGGTCTTCCTCCTTTGAAGCTGGCATTAGGTCCTTCGGAAGCTCATAATCCTCGGAGCCATACTCATCACCAGAAGGGTGTACCCAACAGTAGTCCCTGCGCTACGCTGTGTATTCACATGGCAAACTAACAAGCCGATCTGCAACACAGCAACATCCCATATACTCACTATTATTACGAAACCAATCACAACGAACACTTGAATGTCTCTCGCCATCCGCTTCATTCGTCCTGCTGTCCTGCCACGATGGGCATGCGCTGCATGAGCACCGACGGCGGCCACATCCTCGATGCAGGCGTTTGTAAGCAAAAGCCAAAAAAAAAGTGGCACACACCACTCTGCTATGAGCATGAACATCAACCTTGACACTCCACTCCTTCCATCCCTCTCTCTCACTCCAAAGGCCAGCCCGCCTCCTCTAGGGAACACGAAAGACAAGCCATGCAAGAACTCCGCAACCAGCTCCGCGAAAAAGAATCCCTCGCCAACGAAAAACTCGTCGGAAACCCCAAACTCGAGCCCGACTTTCAATAGGAACTCGAAAAAACCAGTACCGTGCCCGAAATCAGGCTTCAGGCCCGCGCCGGCGGAGACGCTTTAGTTGTATTGAGCCGACCGCCGAGGAGAGGTATATCCGGCAGCATGAGCAGGAGGTCGCCGAGGCGACTAAGAATAAGAATAAGAAGTAGATGGGGAGGTGGTGCCGCAGTTATACAGTCATACACAGCGCCGAGAGAGTGCGGTATCTATGTCACCGGGAATGTATACATACATCGATTGGGTGCTATTACTTCTTACTTTTTGCGTTTTTCACGTATTTACGAGGTACTTGTCTGTCCCGGCCTTCCAGATCGAACCTGCTTGGTCAGTTCCTCTTTCTCCATTCCTACTCCCTCAACTCGTTTTTACCAAAAACCCACCTCAACTGCGCCGTAAACTCATCCCACAGATCCTCATCCTCCCACTGATCCTCCCACAAGCGCGCGTCCTCCGTGTTGGCCTCCGTCAACGGCCAGTCGCTGAGTCGGAACTCGCTGAACTCGTTGTCGTCGATTCGTCGGTATAGTGTTGGTAATGTTGGTTGTTGTTGTTGTGTCATATTCATTGCCTTGGTTTTTTGCAGTGCGACTTGTGAGTCGGCACCGGTGACTACGCCACAGGGGTGGTTGACTGTGCCGCTGATTTAATTTAATTATTATGTGAGGCCGCGTGTACAAAAGCCCGCTGCCGGACGCGTTCCCACCGACCGCCAAGTACGACTTCCTACAATGCTCGCGATGGTGCCAGAAGATCACGACGCAGCAGGTCCCGAAGATTCTGATCAAACTACTGTTGTAAGGTAATGTGCTGGTCTGAGTAGGGCGAAAGGTCGGACTTCCTTTCAGCTGGTTCTGCGTCGTCAGATGCGGCGGGCCTGAATCTCCGTAATCCAAGGCCTAAGGGCCCTCTGGCTGGGGCCGATCGCTCGGGGGTATGGCGCCTGCCTTCGTGCAGGTGGACAAAATGATAAGGGCACTACAGAGGGTTTCGGCTGCTGTGGTGATGTCTCCTACTTCCGGCCAGCTGAAAGCGAAGGCGTCCTTTGGGAAAGTACCGTGGCAACACGGCGAGCCTGACTCTCCGTAATCCAAGGCCTAAGGGCCCTCTGGCTGGGGCCGATCGCTCGGGGGTATGGCGCCTGTCTTCGTGCAGGTGGACAAAATGATAAGGGCACTACAGAGGGTTTTGGCTGCTGTGGTGATGTCTCCATACCTCGCTTTCTCGACTAGAGCCATATTCCATTAAGTGTGTTCTAATCCACGTTACTCTTCCAATTCGCTTTTGTTAGCGCTCTACCTGATTTCAGTCACTTGGAGGACGTGCTGACCGACACTGAAGATGAGGAATCTACAGAAGACGTTGATCCCCGATATTATTCCTACGTGAAAGGCCAGCTGTTAAAAAAGCTCTTTGATCCCATTAAAGTGGCCAAGTACTTCAAATGGCAATACGCCGACTTCCTTACGGCTCCCAAAGTGCTGCAACATTACGTCGATGCGGTCGTGAATCGTGCGTCTGAGTTTTCCCATTCTCAAAGAAAGATCCTTCAATCCAACGTTAAGGCGTTGAAGTCATTCAATGTAAGGTGCATTTTGAGATTCTTTAGACATTTCGGCTTGGCTTTACTGACTGCAACAGTGGTCAGCAAAACAAGGGTCGTGGATACGACATTGGGAAAGGCTGAAAATGGTAAGCGGGCTTAAAGACCATTCATGTAGACTACGGTTGTTGACCGTCAGTTTCGACCCAGGAAGAAGACATGCGCTTCAACAAGCTGCGACAGGATCAGGAAGGTGTGGCCCACCTCACCTCACTGACAAAGCGTGCACGTAAACTCTGTAACCCACTTCGAGACCTCGAAGACTCTGATGAAGAGAGTTTAAACCATAAAAAGAAGCGAGCGAAAGCAAACACAGGAACAGTCAGCAAGGGCTCTTTTGAGACCGCAAATATGAGTAGGGCCAATTACAGTGAGCCATGCGTTAACAATGATGTGTATATCTAAACTTGCGATTTAGGCGGACTCGACATCATTCTGAAGAAAAAAGTCTGGGAACAGCTTGCACGACATCGGCAGCAATATGCAATTCCGGATGTCTTTAAAGATATAGCCCGTCATTGGCCCTCCGATTCATCTGTTCACACACGAGTGATCGATTTGAGAGTCAGGTCATCTGAATGGAAAAATCGTCTGACCCAGGCGACCGTTGAGTCATTTGCGTCATACTGTGACAATATCTTGGGCGACCAGTCCACAATAGGATTGCATGAATACCTTGACGGCCTTTTCCAGCCGTTGCAATCGGTCAGTGTCGAAAAGTGGGAGACTTCCCTAGCGAACACCGCGCCACCGACCTGCGATACATTGAAGGAAGCCTTTGCCACCATCAAACAAACGTTTGGAGCATTGAGAGTAGTATACTGAGTGCATTCAAGCATGGGATACAGGGTCTCACTGTCAGCATATCAGTGTCAGAGCTTTCCTAGCCCCGTTCAATCCATTAACGCAAAGCGACACACTGGAATGTACTTTGTTAAATGAGTTCTTCCACCCGATCATGCGCGAGGCGCTGTACCGATTTGGAGCTATGACGACATGGAAGTATGGAGAAATTGGTCATGATTATTTTATTCAGAGGGAGTGCGCAGACGGTGTGGGAATCCTGCGTGGCACCGATCAACTACCTATTTTATATTTTGAAGGCAGCCGTTTAAAACCGAAGAAGACTAAAGGTGCTGCGGATGCTGCCAAGACCTTAAGAAATGGAGCCAGCATGTTCGCGCACACACTCGAACGATTCGTCCGCGCCAATCGGCGGCTACCCACATTATATCAAGGTTACATCGGCCAGTTAATCGGTCGTCAAATTTCGTTTGCCCTACTGCAATATCATGGTGCGATTGACTGTTGTGAGCTCACACGAACTTGGGGCTTCTAACTGATTCCGTTTTAACTTAGGGGATATCTTTTGCTTTGATTATGATTTTGCGACGATCCCCTGTATTCCGGAAGACGTTCACCTGTTTGCAAAATTCTACAGCATAATCATCGGTGTAGCAGTAAGTGATTTCGTATGAATGACGAAACCAGAGCTACAGCGCAATACTGAAAGCTTCCTTATTTTAAATAGATAATGGTGGGAAAAACAGTTCGTGAAATGGAAAATACACAAATAAGCAAATGGATGTCAAGAAGGAGTTTGTTGCTAAGTGCAATGGGCTTAGACGAAGAGGACTTGTGAGATATCGGTTTGAGAGACCAATTGAGTGCAAAGTTTGGAGTTACCGATACCATTTTTAAGAACCACTGGGGACGTTCAACGAGAACGGCGAACAGTGAAGTGTATGTAGAAGCGATGAGTGCAAAGTTTGGAGTTACCGAGGACGTTCAACGAGAAAGACGAACAGTGAAGTGTATGTAGAAGCGAGGAATGTTGCTTCACGAAGATTCGGGTGATTGGTACGGAATGGCATTGTGTTGAAAGAAAGGCGTATGGCTGTGCGAGTACAGTGCACCTATGATTTACGGGTGACTTTAGCGAGATATAATGGGAGTATCCCAGCGGGAATGTCAACATTGGGCCGGGGCATGTAGTCCCGCATGAAATGAACGAGTCATCAGACTGGCTTGAACTAGTCGCTATTAGGTCGTATCAGTGGCTGTACAAGTACAAACTATTTCTCCCAATAAATTTGGGTATCATTAGTTTCTTCGCTGCATATACTTTTTGTACACTTCCCTCCGATCATTCTCGGCGTCATATGGTTTTGCAACAACATGACAATCACGAGGAAATAGTAACTGTCTGCTAAGAGGGTTATATATTATCACACGATACTTGCCAGTATATGGCGATATAAAATCAGATGCAACATGGCGAGTGCTAGGTTATTTGATTAGCACAGCAAGAACAGGAAACCAGCCGAGACGTTCGTTGTTGTTTCATATATCCTTTTGGCGGACGGATTACGGACACCAATAACCGGAGTTCGTGATTGCTATTCATCAAGGTCGTGCTTTATGCCGTCATGTACGTGCACTTCTATGCTATGGGTTTCGTGATCAAGCTCCGTTTCGGGCACCGGATTCATCACCGGGTTCACTCTCATCTACTAGGTACTCCTCCGTCGCCTCCATTTCCTCTTCCTGTGGGTCATACTGGTACTCTTCTTCATCATCATCAACTGTGGATCCTTCAGCATGTTGCGGAGGGATCCTGCTGATGCTGATCCTTCTAATAAGCTTATTGTATTCAAGTCTAAGGTCTAAGAGTACAGTTGAACGCCCGGCATAAGACTAGCCAAGTAAGTGCCCGGGCGCACAAATCGCGCGTCTTGCTTACGTCAGCATGACTCAGGTGAGCGCGTCACACTGGGTCACCCAGTTTCTAATGATGAGGTTTTGGGAACAGCGTGCCGTTCCCTGGGCGACGAGTCATTGCGTCCCATGACATTTTCGTCCCATGGGACGGAAATGACTTTTTTCTCGGCAACCTTGTTGTAAGGGGGTCCCGGTGACATACACGTCATAGGAATACCCTAACCAGGGCGCGCGCTATGACATGGGTTCTTATCCATATCAGCGCATACACGTGCGTCATGTGCCCGTCAGCACGTGACCAATGTGACTTGGCGCCCTAACACCTGACACGTGACCTTTTCCGTCGGGTGGTTCTCTTATGCCGGGCATTCAACTGTACTCTTAGAACCTTATGTTGCAGAGGGATCCTGCTGATGCTCTGATCCTTCTAATAAGCTTATGTGTATTCAAGTCTAAGGTTCTAAGTTCTAAACTGACGGTTGCGTTAAGCGCTTCCCGACGAAAAGATCATGTGACTTAGGGTTAGGGCCTCAGTCACATGTATCACGTGTGCCAGGGCACATGATACACGTGCAGGTGCTAACATAGGTAAGCACCGGCACCGTCATAACGCGCGCCCTGGTTAGGGTATCCCTATGACGTGTATGTCACCGGGACCCCCTTACAACACTCCCCCCTCGGTGAATGCACGACATTTTCCTGCAAACTGCCCGACACCTTCAGCAGCTGTTCAGTGCAGCTGTTCAGTGCTTATTTTCAGTGTTCGACACCTTCAGCAGCTTGTCAGCAGTGTCAGGCATTGTCAGCAACCTGTCAGAGGGGTCGAGCATATGGAGACCCATGCGGGGAAGCAGATTTCGAAGGACAGGGGCCGCTAAGGTCTTGGTAAGTCCATCAGCAAGCTGATCATTGGTTGACACATAGCGGAGAGCGAATTCCTGGGTCTGATGGACCTTTTCGCGGATGAAATGGTGACGGAGATCGATGTGCTTGGTGCGGTTGTGATTGACTGGGTTGTTGACAAGTTTGATGGCTGCCTGGTTGTCCTCGTACATTGTCAGAGCACTGTGCTCGTCAGGAAGAATGGATGCATGGATGTCATTGCGAGGGAAATGCTCGAGGAGCGCGAGCATCAGTCGACGGAGCCAGACGGTCTCCTTAGCGGCCTCTGCTAACGCAATGTATTCTGCTTCTGCTGTAGATTGTGCCGTGCAGTTCTGGAGCTTTGATGCCCATGAAATAGCGCCTCCGTTCAAGAGGAAAAGGTATGCCGACGTCGAACGTCGGTTCTCGGCATTTGCAGCGAAATCGGCATCAGAATAACCGTGCAATGAACAGTTTGCTCCCCCGTCTCGAGAGCCATAGTGGAGCTTAAGGTTTCGAGTGCCTTTTACATAGCGGAGAACCCGACGTGCAGCGTTCAGATGCTGTTCAGTGGGTTTCGACAAGAAGCGGGACAGTTTGGAGATTGCGAAGGCAAGATCGGGCCGCGTAGCGATGGTAAGGTACATCAAGCTTCCAATTATTGACTGATAAAGCTTTTGATCGGCCAGGACATCGGTTTCGGACGCAGCGACAAGCGATAAACTTGGCGACAGTGGAACAGTGACAGATGCGGCATCGACAAGGCCATAGCGAAGGAGCATGTCATCAATGTATTTGCCTTGGTTCAGTGTCAATGTATCGACAGTGCGCGTGACTTCAATGCCCAGGATGTACGAAAGCTCCCCCATGTCCTCCATCGCAAATCGCCGGGCAAGACCATCCTTAATGGACTGTATGCGGGCCGTCGTGGAGCAGATGGTGAGGTCATCAACGTACAGGGCGATGATGTCAGGTGTGCCACCGGCAGCAGGGCAAATGTACAGCGCGGTGTCGAGAGCCGTGGGTTGGAAACCAACGGACTTCAGATAAGTGTCAAGGGTTTGGTTCCATAAGCGCAGTGACTGCTTTAACCCATAGATCGAACGTAGGAGTTTAACGTACGAACCGTCGGGGAGTTGCATATGGATGTCGGTGTCGATGACAGCGTTCAGGAATGCCGTGAGGACATCCATTTGATGGATCTTGAGCCGGAAGAGCTGGGCGAGCGCGAGAAGCAGACGCAGGGTGCTAAACTTGACAACCGGGGCATAGGTTTCATTGAAATCGAGACCCGGGCGCTGGGCAAACCTGCGGGCAACAAGGCGGGCCTTGTACTTTTTTATGGATTCGTCCGGGTGATGCTTAATCTTGAAAACCCATTTAGCGTCGATGGCATAAGCGTCGGACGGCAAGGCGTCGACGGGCATCCAGGTCTGATTAGCGAGCAAGGATTGGAGTTCTTTATCGATGGCCTGCTGCCAGGCATGACGGTCAGGTGAGCGCAGCGCTTGCTTATAAGTGACGGGTTCCCGGGCACGGGGGCCATCCAGAGCGGACGCTACTAAGGCCTCGACTGTAGGTGCAATCGCCGGGGATTGGTGCTTATGAGCAAAATATTCATCGACAACGGGCAAGCCGTGTAAGTTGAACGCATCGTTCCATTCAGGTTGAGAATACCCGACGTACTTAACAATATATTGATGCTCCCCCGTCGGTGCGATCCGTTCATCAACAATGTACTCGACTTCAAAGACTTCATCATCGGGAGCATCGGGAGCAGGATCGACATAGTTGGTTTCATCGAACGTGACGTCGCGGGACCGATGGATGCGCTGTGTCAGTGGGTCATAGAACCGATAACCCGTGGAGTCAATGTACCCGATTAGTTTCATATGCCGAGCCCGGGGTTCGAGCTTTTTGTGGGGACGGCGTTCGACAGGGATATGAACATAAGCGTCGGACCACAGGACCTGCAGGTTCGCCACGTCCGCGGGAGAACCAAGCCATTTTTCATATGGAGTTGCATTTCCGATGGCGCGGGACGGGGTGCACTGACGGAGGTAGTTGACAGCAACGACGATTTCCCCCCACAAGTGCTGAGGTATGTGACTTGACAGCATGACCACCCGGGTTTGTGTCATTAACGTCTGATTATAACGCTCGGCAATGCCGTTTTGCGCGGGAGAGTATGCGTGGGTAGGACAAACCCGGGTGCCGTGCTGCCGGAGATCGCCGACAAGGGCATGACTCAGATATTCGCCACCGTTGTCGCATCGCAGTTCAAGGATTTTGCAGCCATGGAGGTTTTCAGCATGTTGGCGGAAAGCATGGAATTCAGCGGGGACATCATGTTTATTTTTGATGATGGCGACATGTGCGTATCGAGTAAGTTCGTCGATGAACGTGACAAGGTACGGGCAGTGATCCAGTGTGTCATGCTCGACTGACTGTACGTCACTGTGGATGCGACCAAGGACGCGGGTTGCAGGTTGGGGGTTGTCATGATTGAATGGAGAGCGTCGGGACTTAGCGACACGACACCCGACGCAGGTGGCAAGGGTGCAGGGCGCGGAAATGCCATATGCGCGAAGCGCTAGTTGGAGATTAGCAGCGCTCGGATGACCGAAACGTACATGCCAGAGCTTAAGAGTAACAGAGTCTGTGGAACTAGGGGCAGGATCAGCGATAACATTTAGGGTTAGGGTTAGGGTTAGGGTTAGGGTTAGGGTTAGGGTTAGGGTTAGGGTTAGGGTTAGGGTTAGGGTTAGGGTTAGGGTTAGGGTTAGGGTTAGGGTTAGGGTTAGGTTAGGGTTAGGGTTAGGGTTAGGGTTAGGGTTAGGGTTAGGGTTAGGGTTAGGGTTAGGGTTAGGGTTAGGGTTAGGGTTAGGGTTAGGGTTAGGGTTAGGATCTCTC
>JAHLKF010000063.1:0-15097 GCA_025558075.1 Gaertneriomyces semiglobifer
TCCTCTTCCCCTCCTCCTCTTCCTCCTCCTCCTCCTCCTCCCCCTTACATTGCGACCCCAAAGGGTGCCCGGTCACTGCTCCGGTGTTCCGCCTGTCTCAAAGCCATTCCTCCCAATGCTCCTCGGGCCTGCACCAATTGCTGCCACTTTTACCACCTTCGTTGTGTCGCTATGCTCCCCGATATGGTATGCAGCGGTCCCTTTTGTTCAGCGATTCTAAGCCGCCCTGTCGAAACGGTCTGTTGTTGCCTTTGTAAAAGCGAGGTTGCCGGTCTCTTGAAACTTTCAGGATGTTCCCATCTCTACTGCAGAGACTGTTTTATCCGCACCATCAATAAGGACTATATGTGCTGTGTCCAGTGTAAGCTAGACGGTGGAGTGAACATTCTCAGCATGCACATTCGTCTCAATGGTGCCTTTCCACAATAATGCCACATGGAAGAACAGATGGCGCTCCCAGACTGGGAATCGAACCCAGGCCTTCCCCGCGACAAGAAGAGATACTAACCACTATATGATCTGGGATATGTAGTGTTCAACTGAGTCACCCCCGCTCACTCGGTGTCACCTTCTCCCGGCCCCGTGGGTCCCGCGTCAATGCAAACTTTATTTCTTTCACGAATCTTTCATACATTTCCGATTCTTTCCGTTTGTTTCATAATAAGACGCGCGTCATATGAGATATATCGCAATCCGATGAAATCTACTGAAGTTTACTCCGCTTCCGCGCCCACTTTTGCGTTATCGATACCGAAAAAGGTGTTACAAACTATCATACCCCATTCTCTCGTGCCCTGTTTAGTGTAACCCTTAGGATAGGTATGTCACTGGGACCCCCTTACAACACTGGCAACCCTCTGCGAATCACACGTGAGAACCGACGTGGGAACAGTACCAAGAATTTGCCAAAAGCAAGACCGCCGTCGATTGGATGAAGAAGCATCATCCCAATCTCATCAAGGCTGTTGATAGAGTCTATCGAAACTGAATCCCCTTTTAATAAACAGTATTTTCAAGCAGCGCCATATGTGCTGATGGCTTACGTGTCGGGGCGAAATGAAAGCATTCATGTGCACTTGGCCTTGCTCGGACTGGCTTTGGTAAGCTTTAAGTACTTGGAAACCATGATGCCAAGAGGTTGCTTAAGCTTCCACCTTATCCAGCAACTCCACTGCTGAAAACTACACGCTCACATAACATATCACGAAATGCAAATTCCAGTCTACAAGATCAATGGTCCGATGACAGACCTTCCTCCGGGCTCCTAGCCATTGGACCCCTATACCATTCCAATCGCGGGAATCGGATGCGAAGAACTTCAAAAGCAGTTAAATGCAGAGGCCGTCTATGCGGCGAAGGCACCCTCAGAAGGATTCTGGAAATTGGATGCCATGGTGGTGAAGGACGGCAAAAACGATTGGCTGAAGAAGATCAATGGGGAAGCGTTCTTGGAAAAAGTATGCAAGTTGCATCTGTTGGGTACAAAATGAAATATCGCGCAATGAATAATGAACACAATCACCTACACCCCTAAAACGAAAGAAACCAAGGCCTTGAATCAGCAGACATCAACCCATGTAGTTTAAGCAAAAAGCGTTAGAGCTTTGCACGATTGGGATGTCCTTAGTACAATATCAAATCGAGGTGCACCGCTTCCTTGACTCATCGAAGCCACCGCCACTCTGCTTATAAAATTGACTCAGCCACTAACACAACTGTGCCAGTCACGTGTATTGGTCGCACATCAAGAATTTCCACTGTCGAAACACGTTCACACCGGCACAGTCATAGGAATTTACTTGTGTGACAACTTGCATTCCCATCTTCCCCCCTCAAGTACGATCAACAGACAGCACATTATATTGGGGACAGCATCCTGACAAACATCAAAGTCAACGTGCAAGAGCATTTTATGCAGATGTACCTTCGGTATATCAACATGCGCTTAGCATTTAAACAAACTGTCCGAACACTCAAGGTACAACCTGATGGAGACAAACAGATCCAACTCTTGTATAACCGTGTGCGTCAGTTCAAAGGGTACGCCACATTTCAAGTGATACCGGCCCAAGATGATTGTGACAACTTACCTGCACCAGAATGGGATCTCCTGCAGGAGCTATGGAGCCTCATTCCACCACAAGACGACTGTTTACAATACAAAATCGTCGCCGACCTTCTTGCCTACATAGGACCCTATTGTGGACTGTCGCGACTTTTTGAGCAAAATGGCATGCCATTATTTAGTGCGATCCCACTCCGTCAAAGTAGAGTACAATCATCGATCCATATTGACACTGTAATCCTGGCAACACATATTCTTGGACTATCTCGCTCACACATTGGCGCAATCACCAAGAAACGAAAGGAAGAGCTATGGGGACAAGTGTTGCGCTTAGAAAAGAAGGTCTTCAAGCACCGAAAACATCTTGGCCTAGAGTTTGACTACTCAATTACAACAAATGGGTACAGCGCATCCATCCACCTGAAGCATCCGGCTCTGCGCTACGGCTATAAGCGTCCACATCGGTCCAAAGCCGCACTGCAGCAAGAAGTGAAAGGCCTCTATGTCGAGAACCACATGAAAGAGCTACAACATGCACCAAATATTGTAGTCATCGACCCGAACAAGCGAGACATGCTTTTTTGTCGAGATATCAAAGAAAGACTTTCATTTCGTTACACATCCAACCTGTTGCAGAGGATCCTGCTGAGGCTCTGGTCCTTCTAATAAGCTTATGTGTATTCAAATCTAAGGTTCTAAGAGTACAGTTGAATGCCCGGCATAAGAGAACCACCCGACGGAAAAGGTCACGTGTCGGGTGTTAGGGCACCCAGTCACATGGGTCACGTGCTCATGGGCACATGACGCACGTGTATGCACTGATATGGATAAGAACCCATGTCATAGCGCGCGCCCTGGTTAGGGTATCCCTATGACGTGTATGTCACCGGGACCCCCTTACAACACTCCCCCCTCGGTGCATGCACGACATTTCCTGCAAACTGCCCGACACCTTCAGCAGCTGTTTAGTGCTTATTTTCAGTGTTCGACACCTTCAGCAGCTTGTCAGCAGTGTCAGGCATTGTCAGCAACCTGTCAGCAGTGTCAGACACCTTCAGCACCTTGTCAGACACTGTCATCCGCTTGTCAGCAGTGTCGGACGCTGTCAACAACTTGTCAGAAGCGTCGAACGTGCCGAAACCCATGCGGGGAAGCATGCTGTTCAGAGCAGGTGCTGCTAGGGCCTTGGTAAGTCCGTCAGCAAGCTGATCATTGGTGGATACATAGCGGAGAGCGATTTCCTGGGTCTGATGGACCTTTTCGCGAATGAAGTGATGACGGAGATCGATGTGCTTAGTACGGTTGTGATTGACTGGGTTGTCGACAAGTTTGATAGCTGCCTGGTTGTCCTCGTACACTGTCAGAGCACCATATGTACCGGGTTCAGTGCCGGGGAGGATGGACCGTGTGGTGTCAGTGCATGGAAAGTGCTCGAGGAGCGCGATCATCAGTCGACGGAGCCATACTGCCTCTTTGGCGGCCTCAGCTAATGCAATGTATTCCGCTTCTGCTGTAGATTGTGCTGTGCAGTTCTGGAGCTTAGATGCCCACGAAATAGCGCCTCCGTTCAGCAAGAAGAGGTACGCCGACGTCGAACGTCGATTTTCAGCATTTGCCGCGAAATCAACGTCGGAGTAACCATGTAGGGAGGATACTCCCCCGTCTCTAGGGCCATAGTGGAGCTTAAGGTTTCGAGTGCCTTTTACATAGCGGAGAACCCGACGTGCAGCGTTCAGATGCTGTTCAGTGGGTTTCGACAAGAACCGGGACAGTTTGGAGATTGCGAAGGCAAGATCGGGCCGCGTAGCGATGGTAAGGTACATTAAGCTTTCAATTATTGACTGATAAATTTTTTGATCAGCCAGGACGTCATCGTCGGTGGCAGCGACAAGCGATAAGCTGGGCGACAGTGGAACAGTGACAGATGTGGCATCGGCAAGGCCATAGCGAAGGAGCATGTCATCAATGTATTTGCCTTGGTTCAGTGTCAGTGTGTCAGCAGTGCGTGTGACTTCAATGCCAACAATGTACGAAATCTCCCCCATGTCCTCCATCGTGAATCGCCGGGCAAGACCATCCTTAATGGACTGTATGCGGGCCGTCGTGGAGCAGATGGTGAGGTCATCAACGTACAGGGCGATGATGTCAGGTGTGCCGCCGGCAGCTGGAGGAATGTACAGCGCGGTGTCGAGAACTGTGGGTTGAAAACCAACGGACTTCTGATAAGTGTCACGCGTTTGATTCCATAAGCGGGGAGACTGTTTTAAACCATAGATCGAACGTAGGAGCTTAACATACGACCCATCAGGGAGTTGCATATGGATGTCGGTGTCGATGACCGCGTTGAGGAAGGCTGTCAGGACATCCATTTGATGAATAACGAGCCTGAACAGCTGAGAGAGGGCGAGGAGCAGGCGGAGGGTACTGAACTTGACGACAGGAGCATAGGTTTCGTCAAAATCGATGCCGGGACGCTGAGTGAAACCGCGTGCGACCAAGCGGGCCTTGTACTTTTTGACGGAGCCGTCGGGGTGATGTTTGATCTTGAAGACCCATTTGGAGTCGATGGCGTAAGCGTCGGACGGCAAGGCGTCGACGGGCAACCATGTCTGATTATCAAGCAGGGATTGGATTTCCTTATCGATGGCCTGCTGCCAGGCATGACGATGAGGTGAGCGCAGCGCCTGCTTATAAGTGACGGGTTCCCGGGCACGGGGGCCGTCGAGAGCGGATGCTACTAATGCCTCGACTGTAGGTGCAATTTCCGGGGATTGGTGCTTACGAGCGAAATATTCATCAACAACGGGCAAGCCGTGTAAGTTGAACGCGTCGTTCCATTCAGGTTCAGAATACCCGACGTACTTAACAAAATATTGATGCTCCCCCGTCGGTGCGATCCGTTTATCAACAATGTACTCGACTTCAAAGACTTCATCATTGGGAGCATCGGGAGCAGGATCGACATAGTTGGTTTCATCGAACGTGACGTCGCGGGACCGATGGATGCGCTGTGTCAGTGGGTCATAGAACCGATAACCTGCGGAGTCAGTGTACCCGATCAGTTTCATGCGACAAGCCCGGGGTTCGAGCTTTTTGTGGGGACGGCGTTCGACGGGGTTATGAACATAAGCGTCGGACCACAGGACCCCCAGGTTCACCACGTCCGCGGGAGAACCATGCCATTTTTCATATGGAGTTGCATTTCCGATGGCGCGGGACGGGGTGCGCTGACGGAGGTAGTTGACAGCAACGACGATTTCCCCCCACAAGTGCTGAGGTATGTGACTCGACAGCATGACCGTCCGGGTTTGTGTCATTAACGTCTGATTATAACGCTCGGCAATGCCGTTTTGCGCGGGAGAGTATGCGTGGGTAGGACGAACCCGGGTGCCGTGCTACCGGAGATCGCCGACAAGGGCATGATTCAGATATTCGCCGCCGTTGTCGCATCGCAGTTCAAGGATTTTGCAGCCATGGAGGTTTTCAGCATGTTGGCGGAAAGCGTGGAATTCAGCGGGGACATCATGTTTATTTTTGATGATGGCGACATGTGCGTATCGAGTAAGTTCGTCGATGAACGTGACAAGGTACAGGCAGTGATCGAGTGTGTCATGCTCGACTGACTGTACGTCGCTGTGGATGCGACCAAGGACGCGAGTTGCAGGTTGGGGGTTGTCATGATTGAATGGAGAGCGTCGGAACTTAGCGACATGACGCCCGACGCAGGTGGCAAGGATGCCGGGCGCGGAAATGCCGTATGCGCGAAGCACTAGTTGAAGATTAGCAGCGCTCGGATGACCGAAACGTAGGTGCCAGAGCTTAAGAGTAACAGAGTCAGCGGAACTAGGGGCAGGATCAGCGATAACATGTGAAGTAGGCGGTATATCTTGTGAATAAACAGTGTCAGCAGCCGCAATCGCAGGTGTCGGAGGTGTCGGCGGTGTGGACTCGGTCGAATTGGTCGATTCTGGTCCATTTGTCGGAAAGTGCTGTGCCACCGTGTCGGGCACATGAAGTTGCTGTGCCGTCGGAGGCGCAGTGACGGTAACCGGGGGCGCAGTCACGGACGGGGGGTCACGGGGGGCGGCACGCAACGTACGATGCGCAATGCGTGCGGACTTGCGGACATGGGTGGTAATGGCCTCATATTCAGCCGGAGAGGCAGTGGTATACCCAGCAATAAAATAAAGTTTATTGTGACATATGACATCAGGTACACGAGCACCCGACTTGCGATGAGTAATCCACCCGGCACTAAGATCAGCCGAGAAGTCTAAGGCGTAACAAGACTGGGCCAATGATGCGAAGGAGGGCAGGTTCCGCGGACATTCGGGAGCATAGAGCACGTCAGTAAGCTTGAGTAAACCCTGACGTGTGTTGATGATTAAGGTTCCCTTGCCGTAAGCAGCGCACGTACCGATGCCGGAGATTTGTCGGGCCGAGGGAAAAGCTTGAAATTCCGTCAGGAGAAAGCGGTCGCGAATGATGCTATGCGTGGCGCCCGAGTCGAGAGCAATGGAGTGCGGCGCGTCACGGTCAGTCGATAAGACAAGGAAGGCCTTGGGATCAGAGTCAGCGTCGTCCGCAGGGTCGGGTGAATCGGAGAGATCGGCGTCGTCATGGGCAAGTTCAGCGGCATGTGCGGCCGGGCCGGACTGAGCGCGTTTCTTGGCGTCAATGACAAAGGGACAGTCACGAATGTAGTGGGTACCTTGGGTGCAGATGTCACAGGGACGGGCCACCGGCGTGGGGCGGCAGCGGCGCATGGTGGCGGCAGCGGCAAAAGCTTCAGGAGTGCCGGGAGTTCGAGGTTTCGTGTACACAGAGGCATCCAAGTCCAGGGCGGCAATTTGTAAGGCGTCAAGGGTCTGGGTGTCAGCGGCAACTCGATTGCGAATGCGGTCACAAACCGAGGGTTTGAGACCGCAAATGTAAGTAAGGCAAACGTCGTCAGAGTCCATGTTCAGCAGGGTTAAGCGAATTTTCTCAAAAGCGGAGTTGTATTTGCCGACGGTGCCGGTTTGAGTGAGGTTTCGCAGAGCAAGGCGTTGAGAGTCCAGATAAGCAGCGGGAATGAAGCGTTGATGGAGCGCACGATGGAGGGGGTTCCACTGAGTAATAACGTCGGCCTTTGCGGCAGAGCAGTTCCAGTCTTCCAGCCATGTAAGGGCATGGTTGCGGAGATTGCAGACAGCGACTAAGAAAGGTCCTCTTCAGTTAGATTGGGGCGTAAGGTGTGAATCATGTTGATGGAGCAGTTGAAGGTCAACAGCCGGGGGGCAGCATCCTGGGGATTGCCGTCGAACGGGGTGATTTCTTAAGCGTATCGGTTAACAGTCGTTCAGCGAACAGTGACGGAGGGTTGTCGGGGGCCGAGAATTCCTCCTTGGCACTGCGGGTCGAGCGGGCCATCTAAAAAAAATGTTATACACAGGCAAGGTGCAATAAGGGTCAGTTGTCGTTGAACACAGGCAGGGTGTTCAATAAGCAGTTGTCGTTGATTGCAGGCAGGGGGATCAATAAGTGTCGGGCGTCGTTAATCGCTGGCAGGGGGATTAACGGTGTCGGGAGCGTCGTATGTCGGAAAAAACAGCGTGATCGCTCGGGCAAGTGGGGAATCGTCGGTAACGGGCCGTGTCACCCGGAGACTGAAGGGCAGAGGGTAAGCAGGTGACAGCTATCGATGCCAGGGGCTCATAACCTGTTGCAGAGGATCCTGCTGAGGCTCTGGTCCTTCTAATAAGCTTATGTGTATTCAAGTCTGAGGTTCTAAGAGTACAGTTGAATGCCCGGCATAAGAGAACCACCCGACGGAAAAGATCACGTGTCAGGTGTTAGGGCACCCAGTCACATGGGTCACGTGCTCATGGGCACATGACGCACGTGTAAGTGCTGATATGGATAAGAACCCATGTCATAGCGCGAGAGAAGGGGGTATGATAGTTTGTAACACCTTTTCCGGTATCGATAACGACAAAGTGGGCGCGGAAGCGGAGTAAATTTCAATAGATTTCAATGGATTGCGATATATTTCATATGACGCGCGTCTTATTATGAAACAAACGGAAAGAATCGGAAATGTGGAAAGATTCGTGAAAGAAATAAAGTTTGCATTGACGCGGGACCCACGGGGCCGGAGAAGGGGTGACTCAGTTGAACACTTCATATCCCAGATCGTATAGTGGTTAGTATCTCTTCTTGTCGCGGGGAAGGCCTGGGTTCGATTCCCAGTCTGGGAGCTCCATCTGTTCTTCCATGTGGCATTATTGTGGAAAGGCACCATTGAGACAAATGTGCGTGCTGAGAATGTTCACTCCACCGTCCAGCTTACACTGGACGCAGCACATATAGTCCTTATTGATGGTACGGATAAAACAGTCTCTGCAGTAGAGATGGGAACATCCTGGAAGTTTCAAGAGACCGGCAACCTCGCTTTTACAAAGGCAACAGCAGACCGTTTCGACAGGGCAGCTTAGAATCGCCGAACAAAAAGGACCGCTGCATACCATACTAGGAAGCGTAGCGACACAGCGGAGGTGGTTAAAGTGGTAACAATTGGTGTAGGCCCGAGGAGCGTCGGGGGAAATGGCTTTGAGACAGGCGGAACAACGGAGCAGCGACCTGGCACCTTTTGGAGTGGCGACGTAAGGTGGTGGAGGAGGAGGAGGAGGAGGGTGAGAAGAGGAAGAATCATCGTGAACAGTATTGTGGGCCATGTTTGAGAGATGTGAGGCAGAGAACAGGAAATAGGAGAGCCTTTGCAGCATAAAAGCTTTCGCAAAAAATTTAAGGGGTAGTCAAACACAAACATTCATGTTCTAATTATGAAAGTGAGTCATACACATGTGCTGTCGTGTTGAATCGCGTATGTGTTTCCATTGGGACCTTGAACTTGAACTTTGAAGGTTGTCGGTAACACTTTCCAAACACTACCGTAAGGATAGGGGCGAGCGGTGTAGATACAATGGTCCCAGAAAAAGATCAATCGATTGAAGCGAGGATCAAGTGCTGCAAACAGGTGCAGTCCAACAGCAGAGTCGAGAGAGTGGAGAAGGCGTGTAAATGCAAAAGAATCAGCATTCATGAAGCGACCACTCAAAGGTGTTTTGACAATAACAACGTGTCTATAAGCAAACGCTGCAATAGGGTCGGTGACTCTGAGGGTATGCTTGAGGGCATTGTCGCAAGCATCATCGGCTTCGGTTTTACGCTTGACCATGAGCGAGAATGAGAACTGAAATAACACTATAGAAATGTTTCGAGGGAGTGGCGAACAGTGTAGAGCTTTTATATTTTTTACATCGTTATTTATAACCATGGTCTTATTGTTGGATGTATCCGACAGGTTGTTCAACACAACAGATATTATGGTGTTTCAACATGTAAATATTCCCTTGACGATCTTGTGCTTGAATGCGACGCCTATGCGGTTTAATCTTCCAACACATGACTTCCAACGGTTTGGTGGGACAGTCGTCGTTGGAAATTTTGTCGATTCTTCTAGCAAGTTCGAGTTCATCTGGAAACCCTTCGATGTACAACGGACACAATGGAATATGTTCGTTGATCCATGTGTATCGTTTTCCAACCGAGTAGACAGCATGGGCCCAGAAGAGGATACGTTGTCCAATACCGCGATCGAAATAGGTGAACAACTGGAGCTTGGTGATTGCATCGAGGGTGTGAGCAATTCGGACATCGTAGAAGAGTTCGTTGGAGACTCGCCGACCATCTAACGGATGTTTGACAAAATCAATATGTCTTGCTACAAAGCGTTGAATGTTGTCGTAAGCCGAAATAGTTCGTTTCAACGTGTGGTCTGGTCTGTCTTGGGCTTGTCGTTTGCCCATTGTAGGACAGGATTCTGCTCCTTCATGTTTGAAAGTAGCTGGGAGAGTTGCTTCCTTTTTATACTTGGACGAGCCCAAGGGATCCGATAGGGTGGTAGGATAGTATGTCGATGAAGTAGCATGAGCACAACGTACTGGACCTTGGGAAACCGTTGGCGACCAAGCGATCCTTGTTTTTTGAGGTAATCAAAAGTCCGATGAAGTTGAAAGGCATCTTCCAGAACAAGTTGCACCTTATGGTACGGAACGTTCCACCGTGGACCACCAAGCCAGGAAATCAGTAGGGGTATAGCGGGATAAAGATGAGGGAGCTTGCGTTGCTTTAGGTACTTTCGAACAATTTCATGGATATTGCGAGACATCAACAGGGATCCGTGGATATGTTTCTTTAGGTCACTTTCCAACGTGGGCGGCAGTTTGGTGGTCGCATGTCCTAGAAGCTGAAAGAAGGTTCTACGTATTCGATAAAGTCGATCGTAGTGGTGTGTGCGTTGGCGGTTCATTTTCCATTGTTGCTCGTCCTGATAATCCATAACCATGGGATGCGCAGTTTCCTCATCTTCGACAACACAGTACCGGTGGTAACCAAAAGTTTTAGGGTCGCACCAAGCAATCTGGGAGGACGTGAATATTGGAAGATGATCGTCGTCTGAGTCATAATAGGCCGGCTCGGAGGGTAACAATGGTGGGGAACGTGGCGCAGGATCATTAGGAACGTTATGGGCCGAGTTCCATTCATCAGGACTAACCTCGATCCCCAACTCGGCAAGCATGGACAGGTATGTGTTGGACATGTTTTGGAAAGCTGGGTAGGACAGAAAAGAGAAATGAAAAAAGTACTTATGCCTTTATATATTTTTTACAATGGGGCAACACGATAGAGAGTCAGACCACTACCGATCCAACTCAGTATTAACTCTGCTATTGTTGGACCATCTGTTGATCTTATACGTATTCGTAACAATGTGTTTGCTTCTGCAATTGGAATTAACCATCGACCTTCCATTCGTCCATCCTGTGGGATGGTTTGTGTGTATTGTCCTCCCTCCACATAAACACTCAACGATGGAGCCTTCAGACGATAGTTTGTCCAGACTTTGGCATTACCAGTCATTCCACCCGTTAGGCCCGAAAAATCAACATGGTAAACACCCGGTTCAGCGATAAGTATTTCATTACGGTTCGCCGTGACCAGTTGAATCAGACTTGTTTGTACTGGTGTATCTGACCAAAGCACATACATTTCTTTAGTAGCGGAAGGCACTTTGGGTTCAGCAAAAATTGTATGGTCTGTTGTTTTAAACACAGCGTATGCGGGGGCTGCGATGGAAGTGTTCAAAGTTGGTTTGTTGGTGAGTTCCTCATAAGACAAGGTCTCTTTAAGTGCCAAAGCACCAAGCGTCGGTTTGTTGATGATATCGTTGCTATTCCAGTCCAGACTCTGTTTGAGTGCCAAGGCGCCTATAGGTGCACCCTTCACTTTCAGGTTACCCAACATGTTCACATCCCCTGTCCCAGGTTCCACGGCAATTCCGCCATTTACATTGTCAGACTGTAGTAGCAGAGACCCTCCACCGGTATTGCGCAACATACAGGTGTTCGGTCCACCGTTGCCGGTGTATATAGATGAATTGTATTGGAGAAAAGCCCCCTTGGTGGTATCGTTAGCAAGGCGTACTTGTGTAAAAGCACCTGCATACTTGAATCGGTTGGTGCATATCATTTGAACCATTGTGGAATTCACAGTCTTGCTGCCAACGTTCATGGAACCCGTTGTTTCAATGTTGGTGTATTCCATGTAATGTGTAGAATCACCGGTTCCAACAGTGCCTGGCGAGTTTGGCACATAGTACTCAATGTACCCTTGATGCACACCGTTGCTCAACAAAGTCAAGTGTCCAAGACTTAACCAAGGTGTGTTGGCCACATTGGTGAATGTGTACAGAAGCACTCGTGTTGATGCAACTAATTCGGATCGGGTATTGCCAACGTACACCGAAAGCTCAACTGTATCGGAGACCGTCTGACGCACGATACGGAAATAGAGATGGCGCGGATCCGGTAGGGTGTGGGTTGCAGAAGCTACTTTTGTCGGTTCACTGTTAAAGCGTGTATATACATCCACCACACGATTGGCCCGGAAGAGAATGTTGATTTGCGGTGGTCGGTTCCCAGGTTGGTCGTCCACTTCGTACGTATCAAACATACGAATAAGGACACCAAACCATCTGGTACTCTCACCAACAGCGTTGAGCCGGATACGCCCTTCAATGGTTGCATCGAGATGATCGTTGTGAAACACGGCCCCATACATCTGATCCAAATTGTCTGACGATCCCGCAACAGACAATCGCGCTGCCCATCTTTTCGGTAACCAATCGTAACGAGCGAACGGTGGCTTGCCAGCCACACCATAGAACAATTTTGTGGATACGTATCCGTTGAGAGGATCCAAACATTCCCACTGATACGGAGGAAAGGATCTGTACCATTGCGAAACCGGTACGGGTGCATCTGCATACGCACCCACAACGCGCTCATACTGTTCCTGATAGGTTTTCCATTGGTGAGGAGAATCCAAAGTGTATAGGAACAGATACTTCTCCAAAGTGTCAACGACAGGGTACATTGTACTCAACTGATCGTGGGAACAACAGAGGTGGTCGTACGTTGTAGGATCTTGAGCTTGGACAATGGTCGGATTGTCGACCATCCACACAGTGAGATACCCAGCTGCTTTGAACAATGCCACTTGTTGAAGTTCAAAGTCAGAGAACACCATTCGGTCCGGAGTCAATCCAATGGTTCGACATTCATTCAGTAAGGCGGTAGGGTCTCCATTTTTGAGTTCCAAGAAAATGATAACCTGAGGATACTTTCTCAAAGCGTCCCAAGCTTCACATAGGGTGGGTAAGGGTTGTCCATCAAAGAGATGGGACCATCCAGTTTTGAGGTGCCCCTTTTGGAGTTGTCCAGAAGTATTTCCAGGGTACTCGTATTCTTCCATATCATTGTGTGACAGGTACCAGACACCATCCATGGTACGGCAAACATCAAATTCGATGTACTTGAGTCTCCCCCTTTGAATCAGACGTTCCACATTGGATAATGAATAGATAGGAATCTAGGAATCGACAAGGGTCCAAAACGATGGGCAATGACAATGTTACGATCGGACATGTCGAGTTCCACTGTCTTGATTTGATCATCATCATCATCATCATCTGGGACACCACCATCATCACCACCCTGATCAATGGCTTTTTGAATTTCCTGTTGCAATGTACGATAATTGACCAGTTCTGTTCCTTCATACGCTGACCCCGGATCACCTGTAGTATCATGATCGTAGAATGCGCGTGCATTGCCATCCTCATCAACAGTAATGACAAATGCGTCCGCACCGTTAGAGCCACCATAAGCTTTAGCAATAGCAGCGGTCGATAGTCCTAGACATGCGGCTAACGCCCCCATGGTAATGATGGTACCATTGTTGGCGTACCAAGAGACAACACTATTAGCTAAACCACCCAAGCATCCGGCAACACCTTCCTTGACAAGATTTCCAGCTGCCGAGCTCTTTTGTCGGGGAGGTTTTGTTGCCAGGCTGATGACACCGTTACTGACACTGATCCCAGTTCCACCACTGTAATTTCCAGAGATTTTTCCAGTGATGTTATCCACAGTGATCCCTCCACTGCCTTGATAATGTCCTTTGAGGATACGATGAAGACCGTCCTGTGAGGTAGTAGTTGTCAAAGTGGCATTGTCCACTAGTTTCGTCAAGTCCACTTTGATTTTCACTTCGCCCGTGTCCGCATGGGTGTCTACACTCAATGTCTGATTGTCAATCAGGTTCTTGACATCCACTTCAATTAAATACAAAGGACGATTGGATCCATCTTGAAGTGTTTTGATACGAAGTGTCCTCTTATCAATCAGTCCTTCAGTACGAACCGCTAGACGACCAGCAGCATCGGGATCGGGATGTTCCGCTGGTGGACCTAACAACTGCTTCATCATTGTGTTGGTGTCAAATTGAACGCCAAAACTTGCTAACTTGGTCGGTTTGGTGGTATCATTGTCTGGTTGTGGATCGTATGTGTGAAGTGTCCAGTCATGGTTGATGGACATTTGAAACTTAGCTTTGTCATAAGTCAGGGTTTTTCGATCCAGGATATGATGAAAATTGATGCTGAGACCGGGCGGTTTCTCGATATTGTTGGCAGGTAATACAACCAGTGTATCGTCGTGGATGACTGTAAGCGCTTTCGGTTGATAGGGCATTCCAGTATCATCATCCAATGGAAGCTCTTCGTCGGTGTAGAGATCCTCAGTATCCACAACATTGAGAGGAGGTTTGTAACGAATGTTGAGTTCCTTTTTCTTGAACGTCCCCGCCTTTCTTGAAGTGGTTGTGATAGATACAGGAGAGTCTTTCCCCGGTCGCATGAATCGCCAGATGTAGAAAACAGGTGCACACACATTGTCAGGGAACTCCATCACATTCAGAATGTTGAAACCTCCCGAAGTGATGTATATCGGTGAGTAGACAGCACCTAAACTGATCGGTCCCAAGGGAAGCTCTCCAAAAAAGAATTCCTTGCTGCATTCGTAACCGTCAGGGTTGTTGGGGTCATCCCTGTCGGAACCGCTTCCAAAAAGAACTTGGCGGGCACCGATATTTTTGATCGTGAGTGTTCCGTCTTCTTTGACCTTGAAAAAGGTATCATCTGATTTGAGTTGGATCTTAGGATTCCCCGGTGTTTCTATAATGGGGGCGTCAAACGATTTGGTAGTCGACAGAGCTCCTTGAGGTGTGACTTGAAACTTCTCACTGTCCAGTTTGAGTGTTACAACGGCATTCTCTTGGTCGATGAGTAAAGGTGGTGCATGGTCAGGTATAAGGGCGGGGATGTCGGCCTTCACTGCTAACTGATCGTCCTCATTGATTTTCAACGACGTTGGATCCAAACGAAGCGTAATCTTGTTGTTACTATCCACAACGAGAGGAACATCAGCACTCACACCGCCTACTCCGCCCGGTCGACGTCCAATAGTGGAGCCACCCATTGTTGGTTGGCTACGTATACTGTCGGTTGCATACTATCTAGCTGATCTTTTGTGTGCATCTCATCATATTGGGGCGAACAAAATGAACGCCGACCCACGTTCGCAGATC
>JAHLKF010000064.1:0-14447 GCA_025558075.1 Gaertneriomyces semiglobifer
GGCCTGTAGGGCCCACTTTGTCGCGACTGATGCGGCTTATTCAACTCGGTGTCGTGCCAGATGCTTGAGATGTCCCTAGCGCCGCTAGCTGGTGCTAAAGGCAAGTCCAAATTCCACCAGTTTTCGGTGCCTACATTGTGCCTACGTTTATGCCTGGAAGGTCCGGTCACTAGGCCAGTTGCATTTCTAGTTGCGTGATCGTCAAAGTCGTCTGCCACTTGGCGCGCGAACCGATTAAGTTTTGCTGGTAACGGCGGCAGCACATTACCGGCATAATTGTCACAGAAGGGGTCCGTCATAGATGTCCAGTTTGTCAAAGGTCGCCTGGTCGCCGACCCTTCATATTGATCAGATGTCTCCGCAAACTGCTGGATGGCCACCTTTTCCGTTGCTGACCGATGACGCTCACTGTCGAACTCCTGAAGCAGTCGCTTCCCTATGGATGTCTCAACCTCGATGCCGTCCCTTGATACCTTTATAGGCTTGTTCGCGTTCCAAGCATTGCGGAGATACTTCACCCTCGAGAAGGGCAGTGGCTGTCTAGAGCAGATTGATTTGAGCATGCCATCGGCATTGTTGAGCTGTCAACGTCAAGTAGTTACATCGTTATCCACTTGATCTTGAAGGGCGTTCCTAACGTGGCATACTTGTCAACTTTCTAGCCGAAAACAACACTCCTTATCAACGACATACCCCACTTAGCAATCAAATAACCATCATCATCAAGCTCGGCGTTCATGTTGAGTACGCGTGCGTCATTTCTTGGATTGCTTTCACCGTGGCCGATTTCATTGTCAAGAGGGGGTAACGGTGCGACGGGTACCCATTTGATACTCTCGGTATTTGTGGGGTCGATTCCGGATTCCATTCTAGAACAATGCTCGTGAAGTTTCACACAGCGAGCACAAAGGTGACGAAACGCACCGTGCATATCCGTAGAATTCCCCAGATTTGTTGGCCGAAAAGATGAGATAAACGTCCCGAGTGCTCTACATGGAGAGTTATGATGTTTGTATTTTGCTTCGAACACCACTTTTCCGAGGGTTACCTTGAAAGCCTTATCCAAAATAGCCTCATTTTTTGCTTGCGTGGCCCACCAACCTCTCGCGGTGGCTATCTCCAGATCGTCACGAGTTAATGACTTGAGAATAAAATACCGTGCCTCAAACTGAAATTTGGGTGCTGAGGTCGGCGTCCAGTTTGGTTTATCCTGGATGTTACGGGGGCGACAAACCAGCTGACATCCATTAAATGCAGTGTTGTGATATGCACTGACAGCCAGCAGGACATCGGCCTCCGTGCGGAGATTCAAGAATGCACATCGTGAACGAGGAAGGTTTCTGAGACTCTTCGAGTGGTGGCACACAAATGAGTTATGAAGCGTCAACATATTACAATGCTGCCACGAGCAACTTACCACAATATCTACGAGATTGAAATGGGCTCGGATCTCATCATCCGAGGCCGAAGAAGGGAGATTTCCCACCCATAATGCATGCGCGGCCTCATGTGCTCTCGGCGATGAGTAGCCTGGAGAGCCGGCATAGGTAGAGGTAAAACTAAGTCTTCTTGGGAGAGCACCTGGCGTCCGCGGTAGTGCTGCGGCTCCGAAACCATCGGTTGGAGGTGTTTCCCATTGACGTACTGCCGGCGCGGAGAAACGCCTCAAGAGCTTACCTTGCGGCGGTCTCGCTAACATTGAGGGCCCGTCAGATGGGCCGAGGTCAAGCATTGCATCTTCGGCATAACTGTCGAGAGAAAGCTTGGATAAGTCCGAACGCAAAAGTGTGATCTCGGTTGATTGATTGGGTTGCAGGGGTACGTTGTCAAGGGTCGTTCTAGAGTCCGCAAGTCTCTGGGCGTCTCCAGAGTTGCTCCTGTAGGCTTCGTTCTCGGCTCGGCTTTGACTCGAGAAAGCTGACCACGACATTGCCACGCACGCACGGTTATGCTCAAAGTCCTCAGTGAGAAAGCGTGCAAAGAAAAGGCGACCACAATCCTACCGGACAATTGGTAGCAGCCTGTCGCTTCCGATAGGGAACGTTTGCAGGCGCTGCGGCCCGCCGATTCGATGAGCCTTTATAATGTCTATCAGTCCCATCTTGCGTCCGTCCATTACTTTTCGTACCCTTTGTGAGCATATAGCCTCATAGCGTTGGCCGAGGCTTTTCCAATCGCGAGACCCCTGGGGTTCCCAAGCCAGCTGTACGACAACTTTATGCCATACGGCTGTTTTGGCTTGGGAGGTTGGACTGGGAAAGTCCATATTCTCGCTGAGACTCTCACCCAAACAGGCACGAATGGGACGGTAGAGTACACAATTGTGGTCAAGCGTGTGCAATGAAGCTTTCGAGGTTCGAAATGACGGCACTTTTACGCATTATTACAGAGTTGGTCACTTAGGCATCTAGCAACAAAACTGCGGAACTGTGCTATCATACTGACATTGTAAATACAAAATGCTATTGCAACCTTTTGTCTAAATGATCGCGGCAATTGATGCAAATAAAAAGAACAAAAAGCCCGACGTGGGGGTCGAACCCACAACCTTGAGGTTAAGAGCCTCACGCTCTACCGATTGAGCTAGCCGGGCTTGTTGAGTTACTTACTGTAGTGTGTACATAAGTGACTGCATCCATTACGATACTAAACCATGCGTTTGTTGGCGAACAATGTTTAGTGCATGTAGGTTGGCCACATTTACAAATTATATTAATTCCCATACCCCATCCCACTCATCAGTTATTTCTACTTCCCCATCAAGTATGAGACGACATCGCTCTGCCATTGTCTTCGCCGGATAGTCGTTCGCAAGCTGTATTGCTTTGCGGAAGTGGGTGAGCGCTTCGGAAAATGAACGGAGACGGTACGATGACAGGCCAAGTTCGTAGCAAATTAAGGCCTTAAAGATGGACGGCAGGGAAAGCATGGTGAGAAATTGGTTATGCTTAAGCGGAAGGCAGACTTACAGTGACCAGGTTCTTGTCCAGTTCAGTAGAGACAGTATCTAGAACTTCATAGATGGCGACCGGTTCTAGTGAATTCACCGCATTTTGAGCCGGTTTAACACCGGCCAGGCGTATGGCGTCAATTTCCCTTATGTGAAAGTGTTCGGCAATTTGATGCCTTGTGGTATCATCAATAAATACGGTGGTTTTCGTTGTATAGTTCGGAAGCAAATTCCTGAGGTGGTGCGCAATAGTTACGGGATCTTTGTCAAAGCAATCTTTAGCTCAGTGTGCACATGAAGCCAGGAAATGCTCAACAGTGGCTACCTCCAATAACGCACCACCCACTTCCTCGGCCTTGTCCAATGACTCCAGCAATTCCGTCTGCGGTCGCCACTGCAATACCTACTTCCACTCCGCCTCCTCTTTCGCGATTCCACCTTTCGATACGCTTCTTCATATCAATGGCACAGGTGACGGCTCTTACTGAATCGACCGCCTCCGGGGCATGTATTCCGAAGCACGCCAGCGTTGCTGGAGGTTGATGATTCACTATAATACCTATTCATCGACAGTAACGAGAAGAAGGCGCGACACAATTCTTAAAAATCCTTCCGGTGCGGAAGACGACAACAATTTCTGTTACCATACTGCGCTTCGACGGCGGACGAAACGAATTCAAACTGCTTCGTCAAGAAGGATATGGCCTCAGGTGCCCGAAGGGGCTCAATCAGTTTTCCCACTGAGAAAGCCCAAAAGTAAGTTTGCATACCAGCACAAAATGACACATTGACAGTGTGAGAACTTACGCTCTCTGATCTCCACCGTTAAGCAACTCATTTGATGGCTATGTCCAGTAAGCGATTTCCTGCTACCGCTCAAGATCTCATTGGCATCTGTCGATGACACGTATCTGATTGGAAGATATCATAGTGAGCATTTGGTAGCTTCCTAGCTTCCTCATGCATGCTTCAACCTTCCCAAAAGTCGCGCCATTCTCCTTTCCGCCGTGGTCTCGTTAAATATTACGACAACACCTCCGCCTTTTGCCGGCACAATCAAGTATGAGACGCATATCGACTCTTCCTCGTCCAAACTGTAATAAAACTCGTCATTATACGCTTCCTCTCCACTTTCATAAACTCGCTTGATGTCCTCAACGAGCTCGGTGTTTATCCCCAGCCAGGTATCGTACGGCGAGTTCTGCGTAATCGACAGCGACGGAAGAGAAAGTTTGGCTGGGTTGTTGATAGTACTCTAATTGTGGAGCATAAGTCTCTTGGCAGGATGTTCTTGCAGTACAGAGGCGTTCGCACCATATAACCCCTTGCATCCAACATCATGATGATGGTCGGGGCATTGTGAAAGGCATGAGAAAGTACAGTGTGAGACGCGTCCACTTCATGGAGTCGTGTTTGTAATTTCTTGTACATCAGAAATCTCTCGAGCATTCCCCCAGCTAAAATGTCCACACCGAGTTAATCCATCGCGCAAGACTGTATCTGGATTGATGGACATACCCAAGACTCCGAATGAACTCAACAACGTCTCGTCTCCTTTAGTGAACCCAGCAGTGTCCGGCAACTTATTGATTACTTGCATTACCCCAATGGTATCCCCGTGCGGTTTCATTGGTACACAAAGGATGTTCCTGGTTCGGAAACCTGTCTTGAGATCCACATCGCGATTGAAGCGTGGGTCCTTGTACGCTGTCAACGAATGCGTAAGCCTCTGGGAGGGAATGCGTCTTGCGACATGGGACGAACCGTTGGGAATGTTCAGCAATTGCCCGGTCATGGCGACGTGCCCCGCAATGCCCGTGCTCATCGGTATACGAATTTCGCCCGTTCCCTGAGCCACCGTCGTCCACAACTCCTTGCTCTCTCGGTCCAGAATAAACAATGAACATCGTTCAGCGTTAATCAATTCTTTAGCGGTTTGCATGGTGGCCGCAATCAGGTCTATGCTATGTAAGATGATGCGATGAATCGGCGACAGAGAAGTAATGAGAAAATTGAAGGACTAATATGTAGCACTGCCGACGTACCCCCAACGTCCACTTCATTTGTCATGGCTGATGCGGTGTTCAAAAATGCTCGCACATCAGCGCCGTCCTGCGTGACCCCGCCGCCGACGTCCTGACGGGTGACAAGAATAGTCAAGAGACCCGCAAGGGCAATGGCCATAGCATCATCTTCAATAGTAAACAACGGACTACCCGTTGTCTTGTTTACGAATTCGAGAATTCCCACTATTCGTCCATCATCTGCGTAGACTGGAACGGAAAGTATACATTCCAAATCAAATGCCGCATAACTTTCTAGAATCTCGTTGCTTATGTTCAAATCTTCCTTCAAATCATATGCGTTAACAATATTTCCCCGGATCACTGTCGAGGACCCATACAGCAGGTGGTGTCCCACTGTGGATGCCTTTGCTCTCCAATTGCTTCCACGGACAGTGCAATCGACCCCATCAAGCCCATAGAAGGTGACATATTTAGCATCAACTGCGTCCACGAAGGCGACCAGCATATCATCGATAACCTGGGACTGGTCTTTACCATTGCCTAGTTCCGTTAGCGTAGCAAGGATAGACTTGTACTTCCGGATCCTAGTAGAGAGGTATACAATGAATGCCCGGGCGTCGTCTGGGTTGGACTTGAGCAGGTAATTCGCAATGGCAGATGCGGATTGCGATGTGGAGAGAAGCCGAATGTAAAGCGATAAGTTGGTGTTTTCTGAACGGTCTATCGGAGGACTCCTGCTCGACACAAAACCTCCATCAATTGCAAGGCTGCCTGCTCCGCTAGGTTCTTCCTCCAGAGGGAATATGGTATCTTCGTTAGTGTTGGGGCGTGTTCTAAGGAACGTCAGAATTGTGGCGTCAGTGTCACACGTGTCGTAAATAATGCTCACCAGCACGGTACCGGTCAAGGAGAGGAAGTTTTGCTTCTTTTGGAGCAAGAGGTTTCGTATCTACTACACCATCGACGCCTCTGGCGTGAAAATGTCGAGCAGAAACAACTCCACTAGCAATATACTTGCTGGTCACTTTGCTTGGCACCACAGTTTGCTCCTAGATTCGTAAATTAGCACGACAGGGAAGAAAATTACTTCCATGTGCTTCTTACGAGATATCCTTGGCCCTCCACCGCCTTCAAATTCAGCGTAGTACAAATGACTTCCGTTTGCTTTTCGTTGCATCTGGCCAACAGTCCTTTCAAAAGTTGATTTCGCTGAGAATCCGACATATGATTGAATGCAGACCATGTGCTTTGAATCAAATCGGGAGTAGTGCCTGATGTGGCGTTGGTCATATTGCTGTTGGACCGGGCAAAACTCAGCTGGAGCCGGGGCAAGGCATCACTTGTTGACTTTGAGGGAGGAAGTTTGCGTCGCGACGGTGACGCTTCGCGCTTCGGCATGGGAACGCTACTTAATAGTGATAAGGTTTTGAGAGTTGTCATCGTCTCGATCTAGCCCGGCGTTGGTGCAACGAACTCTGCTAGTGGTGGGTATCTGTGTGGCCAAAACTACGCGAATCGGAGTGCTTACGAGAAAGAAATCGATAAAGCATATTTTTAATTTTTTGAACGAATATTGTTTTAGCGGTAGTGCTGCCGGAAGCCCGGCTAGCTCAATCGGCAGAGCGTGAGGCTCTTAACCTCAAGGTTGTGGGTTCGACCCCCACGTCGGGCTCAAAGGTGCCATACGGGCACACATTCTCTTGTTTTGGTTTGCGGGTCGACCACTCGGACCAACAAACAACACAGGAAGGAATAGATGGATGAAAGAAATGCTGCAGAGCATGATACAAGCATAAAGACACAGCGGTACAAGCAACGAATGGTAAAATCGCGATTTTATTACAACGTCCAGCTTCCATTTTGCACACGAACTCTCCCTGAAAGCATCAGCAACCACCTGCAATAGTGGTTTCACAAACGATTTCCATGTTTCCCCGTTCATAGTCAGGGTTCCTTGCGGCCATGGTCCTTCGCGCCCAGCTCGGAATCGCTGGATTGCCTTCCACCAGTGGGAGGAACGTAACTTTTGCTGGTTCCCTTGACGCCCCACGCCTTCAATCCATCAATAATACCTTCGACATCCATTTTACGATCAACAGCACCCTCAAAGTTGCCATGTACGTTCTGTTGCATGCCATCCACGACGCTTGGAGTCTTGGCAAACAGCCCCATTGTTTCGGCTTCCGATGGCTCATTCCGTGGAGATCCAGGAGCAGACGTGGGCCGGGGTACTTTCTGGTGGTATTTGAGGTTGACAAGATCATCACGCTCCTTGCCAGAAGCAGCGTCTGACTCATATCCAACTGCGTAAAGCCCAACATCCTCGTCATCAAAACCCTTTGGACGGTTGGCGCCAATCTTTCCAGGAGGAAGCATGGTAGCATCATAAACCCCTAATCCACCAAGGGTAATTCCCACCTCACCAACGGCTCCGTGAATCTTTTCGTATTCGCTAACGACGTCCGGCCACTTCCTCCGTACGGCAACCCAACGGGCTTTGACGTATTCCAGACCCATCCTCTTCCAATCGAGCAAGTCGCTCAGACGCTCCGTTCTGTTACGCTGGTTGATTCTTTGACGACGGCTCTTTTGGCAGAACTCCATCATGCATTCAGCCAACTGCTGACAAGACTCTTCGACGGATTTGAGGCGACGGTCCACAATGTAGATACCGTAGTCCGGGGGATGAGAGATCATCTCATCCATAAAGCACCCGAATCCAGAAAGGTTCGTGGTGATACTGGGGACACCCATTACTGTGCACTCAGCGGGCGTGTAGCCCCAAGGCTCATAGTAACTGGGGAAGACACCCAAGTGGCAACCACGCACAAATTCTTCGTAGTCCAGTCCCAATATAGGGTTGTTGGAGTTCAAGAACTCCGGGTGGAAAATGACCTTCACACGGTCTTCAGGAGCATTAAAGAGCTTGACTTGCCGAATTTGTGACAGGATCGGGTCGGCTGCCGAGTTCGCCATGTTGTGTGTGACGACAGGAGGTAAGGAGTCTCTTTTCAGCGCGAAGATGCGTCTCTTGAGCAACACGAAATCTTGATCCGTGACCAGTGATTGTGACTCGGGAAGTCTACCTTTCGCCGCAGATTCGAATAACCGACTACCGATGCTTCGTTGAACCTCTTCCACAGTGTCTTTCAGCTGCTTCATGACAGCTTGCCCTTTGAGAGCGTCAACGGTGAAACTGTGAGTCTGCGCGGGCATGATAATGAAGGCCACCACGGTGACAGGCGAGTTAATGTGCTTCAACATCGCATTCAACCGAGCCATACTCTCAATGAACATGTCAACGCCCTTATTCCTGTACTCGTAACGACCAGCCGTGAAAAAGTAAATAGTGTTGTCCAGATCAAAGTCGTTATAACCGTAGAAGTGACCACGAGTGAACTCGTGAATCTTCTCCTTGGCCTTGGCGTGCAAGTTCTGGAACTCGTGGAGAGCAGAGAACTTGACGACATTGAGACCATTAGGCGTAATGCCGTCCGGCTTGCGCTTCAGAAGCCATTCGGCTTCATACGCAGTGATGTGCGAAACAGTCGTGAAAACATCGGCACAGTGGGTGGCAGCACGTTCAATACAGTAGCGGTGGTAAATACCACGTTTACCGGCTTCAGCGTCCACATCGAACCATTTGAGGTTGTTGTAAAAATCGACATCACCGGCGCAGAGGTACCGCCCAAGGAGCGTAGCATGGGTTGTAAAAATGGTAGCAATGTTGAGCGCGCGCTTGCGAAGCAAGACAAGGGCGACTCCAGCGAGCCATTCGTGAACATGTGCAATCATGGCAGGCTTCGTGTTGGGCACGCGTTCACTTAGGTCCGAAGATGGGTAGGTATCGTGGAATTGGGATTGGTGTTGGAACTGGATAGAGGAGAAAAAGAGTCATTACAGGATTCATAGTGTAAGTCAACCTGAGAAACAAAGGGGTTCTGTCACGTACCTCACCCAAGAACCACGCAACTAGGTATCCAAACACGATCGCCTCATTCGTTTCTTTATCGTCACTGGGACTTGGAATTCCTGCAATATTCCAAAGGTCTGCTTTCCATTCATTCATGCGATGACCTGCACTTCCCACATCTAGCAGCAAGACGTGGGGCGCACCCTCAATCAGCCATCGTCCGTAAAGGAAGTTTACTCCGCGTGATTCGAGAGATTCTAGTGTAGCTTTCAGCGCAGGGGACTGGTAGGTGGTAATCGCTTCCACTTCCATATGCGCCGACTTGTAGTTGAGCGGTCCGAGAAGAAGGTATCGATCGCCATATTCGGCTGCTGTGACCGGTGCTTTGGATTTGATAACAGTGTAGATACCTCCGACTATTCCATAACAAAATGAAGAAATGAGCGTACTGCTAACGCCACATGCATCATTGCTGGACCCTGATACTCACCCTTGTTAGCGACCTCCCAAGCGCACTCGAACAGTAACGGCTTCGTGATATCGAGGTTTACGTCTTCCATCCTTGCTTTACGCACGTGGACTTGTTATTTCAGACGCTGCTGAGTACGTGATATGACTGCTGTATGGCAGAAAGGAATAGAGGATAACGATGAGATCCAGTTCGTATGACAAGACAGTAAAAACGCTGCAAGGGTCCACATGACCCTTCTCGCCCACCAAAGGCAAGCAGCTCATACAATGACACTGTAGTGATGAGCACTATCATCGTCAAAAGCGGCCACCGCAATATGCGAGTTTAGGTCGGATCATGTCGATGGGTTATCGGCCCAGCGTCCCATCGATTATAAGCGCTCCTCTCCAAATTGTTCACGTACCTTCTTTTATGATTATCAGATGATAACTGCTCGACGAAAGAGTAAAGAGGAGATGGGAGGCCTCCCTCCGTTCTTATAGCTGAATAGGTTCTGAATAGGGGCAAATGGATGGCAGAGAGGCTGTGAGTGGTGGTTCAAACCAGTAGAGGTGTTGCTTGCCGCGTACTTTGTTGTTGTTGGTCAAACAAGATCCAATTACAACGGGAATTTTAACTAACACTGATGGGGGGTTGCGCTCAGATCTAAACCTATATAGAATCAAGGAGCTTCACCTGCTCTTCCAGTCTGCCTTCTGGTTTTACCTGCTGTCCTTTTGCTTTGCCTGTTTGTATCGGCCTATTGTCATTGTGTAGATCGGACTATGAGTCTAGAATGACATGACATCACCGTGACAAACCACCAAGTCAACGAACAACAACAAGAGCAACCACACAGCAATCCCCGCCGTAGATGCAAACACACTTCTATTGTCGGACTCTTAATTCCCCAAAATCAAGAAATCAACCAGCGACTAACAAGCACTGCATTGAGTCCAGGGTGGGATGATGTCAGTCGGGATGTTATTTTCTATTGTTCTTCATTACGAAGATGCTCGCCACCTCACACGACCCCACTTGTTTAGCTCAGCGGAATGGACTCTCTCCATTCTGAAAGAACTGGCATTGCGCAAAGTGTCGTAACTTCATTTCTTGCTGTGCCTAAATCTGGCGAAGAGTTAAAGGATTGAACAGCCCCCGTTCTACATTTACACTGGAAGCATTCGGTAGGCGCCCACAATCCTTCCAAGAGGCGGTCCACGAACTTGCGATAGATCAAGAGCATTGGCTCAACGACTTGTTTGCATACCCAACGTTGTCCAATTATGTACAGTTTTCATGGCCCTATTCAGAAGGGTTTGTCCAAGACACTCACTCAGTCTACAAAGCAGCCGTCCAATGATAATTATAAACATGTCCAGCATGTTCGCTTCTTTTGTCCATGTCATATCCGCTCCCTTCGCCTAACCGTACCTTCCGGCAATACCACTTCTTAATCACGCCAGCCCAAATCCATGCCTTTTCTACCTTTCTTCAAACTGAACCCTTTCTTTCCAGTATGAGCTCTCACAAGACTATCCGCTCTCTTCAAATTGCTTCGCCCTATCTCCCAAATCACCACTCCACCAACTTTTCCTTGTCGCCTCCGTTCTTCGTCCTTGCGTGTATTCCAGATTCCCAACTTGGACGAATTGGAAGATCCATTGCTGCGCCCCGTTAATCGTCTCCTGACACGTAGCAAAGCTCCCGTAGCACCGTGCTTGGCACCCGGAGTAGTAAGTCCAAGAAACTCTTGAACGACCGGTAAAAACAGCACTGGTGCATGATCGGCAATCCACTTCAAAAGACTTTCAAATGCCACGCGCCGCTCTTCCACAACCTTTTTATCAAACCGACGGAACATTGTTCGGGCTGGCATGCTCGGCAACTCACTAAACTTTCCTTTTTGATCACTGTTAATAAATAGTTCCACTTGTTCCCATAGATCTCTGAACTCGCGATAACGTCTGCCAACGCGTGCTTTCACCTTTTCACCCTCGACGCTAGTGACCCAATACAAGGTATACCCCTTTTGGCGCGTGAGTAATGCAGAAAACGTCGACGGAGGAGGAATGTACACCGGGTTCGTCACATGAATGGTGTAACGCAACGCTTTTCCTTGTTGATTTCGAGGTGGGGACGGGGTAGACAGTATAGGGGCCGTGTAGACACGTCGAGGGCTGGACGGAAGTGTGTTCGAGTGATGTTTCACGCCGCGCGGTATCTCTGGACAATCGGGCAGTGGAGCCGACAAAGGTGCTGGTGAAGACCGTCGGCGCGCCAGAAGACGTGACCAAGAAGGTGTAGATTCAGTACGTGGCGATTGCGACAAGGGAAGTTCATCCGCTTGATGGTATATGAATGACTGCATGGTTGGAGGTGATGACAGGGTCGACACGCGCTTGTCTCTTCTCGTTAAAACCGCCGGTTTCGCTAGCGGTCGGCGAAGCGTCGGCGTGTCCAGATCAGATTCATCATGCTCCGACGTGCAGGCAGTCTGATCCGCATTCGGCTCCGCATCGTCCTCATTATCAGGTTCATCGTCGGCAGAGTCATTTCCATTGTCATGGTCAGTATCATTGTCGAACCATCCACCATAAAATCGGCCCTGTCGGCCATCGTCCAATCCCATGCTTCCCATGCACTCATCCAGGTCCGCTACACTAAAACCACAGTCACTTTCATTATCAGAGGCCGCAGGCGCCGAGTCAGAAGCGCGTCGCTGTCTCCACTTGTTTGTGTACTCTTCGCTTTCGGAATCATGGTGAACGGACTGCGTCACAGAGTCCAAAGATCGGCGGCTAGATGAAACTCGGGAAACGGCCGGAGATGTCGAAAATGAGGCGCCATACGTATGCGAAAAGGATCGATGATGTGCTGGTCTGGGTGATTGATGTGCAGGCCCTTCTGATCGAGCTAAATCCTCGTCTGAGGGCTTTTTGTCGCCGAACCATGTACGGAGGACACCGCCCAAAAACCCGTGCTCATCAGTGGGTGCAATCAGCGAGGAGCGCTTGACTTTCCCTAATCCCCACCACAGAGATTCTTCCTCCTTTTCTTCATCGTTGCGTGCGGGAGATGGCTGATAACTGACGGGTGCGGACATACTGGAGATGCGGCGTATTGTTCGCGGCCGTGCGGTTGGGATGTTCTGGGCAGGTGATGAGGAATAAAAGCGCGCTTGCGCCTGCCAGAGGTCTGTTAAGAATGGCTTTGGTGTCGGAGGTGAGGTTACAGATTCCAGCCTAGAAGCCGTTGTGCCGGAGAAGGACAAGGACCGCGAATGAGCCAACGAGGGAGCAGGTGAGAAAGCCGAAACCGCACACTCTGTATCGCTTTGAAAGTCGTCCCGGATATCGTCCGTCGCCTCGTGCAGGTCGGTTTCAGCCTCCGTATGTCGCCGGGAGTCATCCTCATCATCGTCATCATCATCAGCGTCGGCGTCATCCGGATCATGACTATGGGTCAAGCCAGAGTCGTATTCATCTTGGTTCTCGTGACTATCCTCGGTATCGCCAGCATTCAGGTGCTCATCCTCGCCATTATCATCCCAACATTTGGTATCTGAAGGGCCATTCCATGTAGGGATTCTCCCACGACGGGCATACCCTGAGGGTTTTTGGGGGTAGCAGCTTTCAAATGTGACAGTCCGACGTCCCAAAGAGTCGCCATTCATGATTTTTGAGTCAACCCTCTCCAGTCCATGATTGTAGCTAGCGGTTGTGTTGACTCCAGTGGTGCCGCTAGTCTGCATGCTTCTCAAGGAAGGGGTGAACTATGAGGGGCTCTCGTCTTTTTCTCTCAGGTCCAGCTACGGGAACACTTGGAAGGAGGTCAGCCAAGGGCAAAGAAACGAATCCTCGACCTTACGCCGGCCCCTTCAAAAGCGGCCAAAAGGTACTGCTTGCTGGTGGTGTTCTCTGTGAAATGGGCCACCAAAATTATGCAGCGTCCCTTTTCGTTCCAGGCAGGACACGTACAAAATTATATTGCTCGCACTATTGGACAACCGCTAATGCCTCATACAAGTGATTCTGCCGAGGAGTGAGTGTGTATGCGAGTACCAAGCCCACAGTGTTCTACCACTACCATGTAGCTTCCTCTGATGAGATGTGTGGTCAGCTATGGAATGTCAACTCTGTGCACTATGGCGTAATGCAACGGTATGTTTTGAAGGTTCACACGGCGATGGACGGGACGAGGCAGGTTGGTCTAGTTTTAATACACTCGGTGAAAGGCTGGATTCTTACGGCAATGAATACTGCGGCAGGCGAACGCTTCCCAGGTTCGAGAAGGTCACGCCACTCGTTCGCACTATTAATGCGGGGACCCAGCCAGGAAGGTTCACAGTAGAAGGCGCAAAATACCACTGAGGGGAGCGAATCCAGATGTAATTGAACTTTAAACAGCACACAAGACCATAGCAAGATTGTGTTCCCCGGTCATTAGCACCAGGACAATTGTGAATGTGCACCCACATTTCCTCCAGCAAAGCATCTCACCCACTCTCGAGCGGCGGCACCCGGAGGCGGAACAATATGGCAGATCCCAGACCACTTTGCAAATTCAGCAACATCACCTCGTCCATTTGATGTTCCGAGCAGCAACCTTCTCTTCTGGACGCCCGGTTCACATCGCTCAAAGGCTGATATTCCTTTCAATCGCAGCCCGGTGGGAATGTTCCCAGGCCAGTCACATGCTTAACGCCGCTGATGTTTAACGCCACCGAAGACTAAACTCTACTTAGCTGTAAGTAACTGTAGAGCTTGTATCCAGCCCGGCTAGCTCAATCGGCAGAGCGTGAGGCTCTTAACCTCAAGGTTGTGGGTTCGACCCCCACGTCGGGCTAAATCCTTTTGCCACGCCCCCAAATTTTAAGGTCAGCACGCGTGTAAAACTGGCAGAAAAGCAACTTTCTCAGTTGGGGCTTCTCAAGCATCGCCTGGAAATCAGCACTGGTTAGTCGGAATACTTTCCCTTACCCTGATCCAGTGCGCCAGACTCAAAGCCTGTGCTTTGAGAGATGCATCAATCCCACAGTTTGCCCATGTACTACCAAGGATGAGTGAGTTCAAGATGAGTGGACTGTTGGGGCTTCCTCGTGCA
>JAHLKF010000065.1:0-12437 GCA_025558075.1 Gaertneriomyces semiglobifer
GAGGAATTTCATTTGGAGGAAACATGTCCGGAACAGGAATATTTCGATAGGAGGCACGTTTACAGCAACGAAGAACGCCAACACTGCTTTCGCCCATGTGTTGAACAACCAATCCGCGGCATCAAATTCATGTACATCTTTGCACTTGCATGCTGGTGGTACGCAGGGCTTATACCTGCATATTAACAGCGCTGGTCGAGGAGTGTATGGTGGGATTAATACTGGAACGATTCAGTGTTATGCAAGCGAATTGAGGTTGCTAACCAAGACCGAAACTGGCGGTATTGTGATTGATGATACAGGTAGCGTAGACATTTCTCAACGTCTCTCTGTTGGAACCAACAGTGATATTGTTGCATTTCCTCCTGTCAATTTGACAAGCAATGCGACTACAGTTTCCGCCTGACCATATGGGAATGGTACCTATGTTGGAACAGTAGTAAATTCAACAACTCACCTAATATGATGCATGGCATGCTTTTACGCATAATAGTGCATTGTATCCTTGGTATCCACTGACAGGAACTTATAGGGCTACTGCCCCTTTGACTATGTGGGATCAATATCGACAACAATTAATAGCGTCGAAGTTCTAGGGAATATATTCAATTACAATTTCCTTTACCGATCTTACTAGAATCCTTCGACATTGCAGTCTGATGTTGAATGATTTTTACATCAAGAGTTTGTTCTAGTGGGTTGAATGATGGTTCCACTTTTACTCAGTTGATGACTTCTACATTCTCTTGGGGGGCGGCTGGAGCGCAAACATTGAACGTGCCGGTTCCAAATGTGTCAAAGGGTTTCAAGACATATGCCTATTATAAGTCGCTGCTAGGAAACCGGACGTATTGTCAAGTGAGAATTGATTTTTATGGGAAGCGTGTTTGGAATTCGGGGCGCCATTTCTGCAAAACAGATATTGACAGATGATTGTTGTTCGGGTGATGTGCAGATGGATGGTCTCGGTTTGCAAGATGACATCCCTACACTTCGTTTACCCTGACATTCCCACGACGCCGCTACAACAGGACAATACACTGCTACTTCATCAAGTGTATATTCGGGAACTTGGACGGGCTGGAAGGTTTACAATCCTTACGCTCCGGACAATAACAATACTTGGTTTTCTGCTGCAAGCGTTTATTCAAGCACAGCACCGTACTCGTATATTGGGAGTGTTTCCACAACAGTGGATGGAACAGCCGTTCTAGGGGAGTATCTACAATTGGACATGCAAACTGCTATTGCTCTGACGTCCTTCTATATCGCAGAACCAATATCAGGCGACTCTTATAATGTCAAAGAGTTTATTATTGCAGGGAGTAGTGACGGTTTTCATGGAAACAAGTAGTCTCTGGAACACTCGACTGGAGCACAGCACCAAGCAATGGTTCCATGCGTGAATTGAATGTCCCAGTAACTACTCGAGTCAGTCATAAGTCGTACAGGTTTATTACTAGATCCATTCAAGGCGAATCGAGTGGAAATTATGTCCAGATATATTCCCTGAAATACACAGGTGGGTCATTGAAGAAGGTTTTGAATGTTGAAGCCCTGAAAGTTACCAAAATTTTGGTGATCTCTCAATTGACAACAGTGTTGAATTCAAAGATGACATTGTTGACTCTATCAGATATCCGAAGATACAATTGACGGGTGCAACTACCTCAGGATATTGCGAATGTCAGCAGTAACTTGAATAACTTCCGCAGGCTGGAAAGCATTCACTAGTCCTTGGAGATCAATGACTCTTATTGGTCTGCATCAACATATTCAGGAGGCGAGCAGAACATGTATCAGGGCACTGTTCAAACTTCTGTAGATGTGCAAACATCAAAGGAGAGTATGTGGAACTGGAGATGGAAGTTCCAATCGCTCTTACGGCATTTTCATTTGCTGGCAGGACACCAGAGATGCCAATGTTCCCAAAGGACTACACTATTTGCGCTTCCGATGACCGCAGCAATTGGATAGAGATCTCCTCTGGAACAATGACATATACAATCTATTAAAACTCAAATTCAGTAGATAGGTTTGCACCCATCAAAACTACACTACGAAGACATTCAAATATTTAGATTCATTGTCCGTAACCTTATTTCTTCAACATATGCCCATATTGGGAAACTGACGTTCTACGGATCCAATACCGCACAGAAGATCATAGAAGCGCCTGCGGCTAACGTGAATGGTCTGAGTTTGTCCGCCCCAGCGTTTGGAATGTTTCAACTCCATTCCAGTCAATCGTTCTCTGTGAATGGTACTGCCTACCAGTTAATAACCAAATGGACTCCATCGTTTGGTATGGAGAGTGAGACCATTTACTGTACACCGAATAGTCAAGATATCGTCATTAAGCAACCCGGTATTTACAAAGTAGAATTCGATCTAGATTGTTTCCAAACCGGTTCCGGATCTGTCAATAGTTACTTTGGATTCATGGTGCCTGGTAGCACCATGTATTACGAAGATAGTTACCATGTAGGGAAGCATAGTCTTGTAGCGGGATCAAAAATATCAGGTTCATTGATATGTCGTGTCATAGAAGCAAATACCAAGATGATCCTTCGCTTCATATCCGCAAGTGCCTCGGCGGCCTAACGGGATCGCAAGCATCTCGGTTAATTATCTACCGTATTGCGCCATTGTAAGAATTGTGTAGTGATTGGTTTTTTTTTAAGCTCGAGCCTGTTATTTGTACATATGCTCAGACGTGTTAGTTTCATGTTTTTATGTTTCTGAATAGGTACATCAACTAACTAAGGAAACCGTCAGCCCAAACCCAATCGCATTCAAAACATACTAACCAATGTCTTGTGTACGGTCGTCATCATCGGCCAGGAAAAGTAGGCGTCCTCATACCTACTTCCCCAACATAAGCTTGCAATTTAAACTTTGTGGAACGAACTCTGCGTCTCAGGTTTTCTTCTTCGTCGCTCTTGTTCGCTTCATCGGCGCCACCGGTTTCGAAACATACTCTTGGTATTGACCTTCAATACAATCCAATTCATACATTCCCCTCAATATAGCAACATGTGCATCAGGTAACACATGTTTAGATTCAACGTCCTTGATGTAAGCGTCCGTCTTCTCTTTTGGCAACTCAGATGCAAATAACATACATCGCTCGAGTAACATTTCATCTCTCTCCGACCAAAACGTCTCGCCTTTCCATTTCATCATTGGATTTACATGTAGCGGAGCTTAGAAAATCCCGGATGCAAGTGCGTTTGAACATGAGTATTCCAACCTAAGCTGGGAACACCAATTGAGTTGAGGCTAGCGCGGGCGGTTGTGGGCTAAGTGAAAATACACAGATACACAGATACACAGTTGAGAAATTCCAGAAAAACCTAACTGTGTATCTACACAATTTCGTGAAAGATAGAAGCTAAAAGAGGATCTCGATAACTGTCTAGTAAGGGTCTAGAATATACTAATGAGCTTCTCTACAATACACAGATACACAGATACACAGTTAAAATAGAAGTTCTTAATACTCAGTTTCCAAAAAAAGATGAGTTGACAGTCAACTCATGTTTTTGTGTTTTTTCAGAATAAAGTAACTAAAAACCACCTGTGTAACTGTGTATCTGTGTAAACCTCTACCTACCCTTACGGTAGTGTTTGGAAAGTGTTACCCACAACCTTCAAAGTTCAAGTTCAAGGTCCTGATGGAAACCCATACACGATTCAACACGGACATAGTATATGTGTGTGACTCACTCTTATAATTAGTACATAAGGTTTTGGTTTGACTACCCCTTAAATTTTTTGCGGCCTTGCAAAGCTCTTTATGCCATCAAAGTTGCCCTGTTTCCTGTTCTCTACGACACATCTCTCAAGCATGGCTCAGCACACTACCATTCACGCTGTTCCCTCCTCTCCTCCTCCTCCTCCACCTTACGTCGCCACCCCAGAAGGCTTCAGGTTGAAGACCGACTGTTCTGTCTGTCTCGAAGCCATTTTCCCCAACACTCTTTGGGTGTACACCAATTGTTACCACTATTACCACCCTGGTTGCTTTGCCACGCTCTCTGATATGATATGTAGAAGCCCATTTTGTTCAAATGTTCTAAGCCGCCCTATCAAAACGGTCTGTTGCTGCCTTTGCAACAATTTGGCTGCTGGTCTCTTGAAACTTCCGAAATGCTCCCATCTCTACTGCAATGATTGTTTCCTTCAAAACATTAGTGAGAACTACATGTCCTGTGTTCAATGCAAGCTCGACGGTGGACTCAATATTCTCAGCACACATATCCATCTTGATATTGCCTAGTCATTATGTTTCTGTTTGACTTTTATATTTAATACATATTCCAGTTCCTTGGCGCAAAAACCTTTTACACTTTCATTGGTGTCAGCCACTGTGTGGCGTCCGCATGCGTCACTCAGCTCACTTGATGTTACCCCGCACCCGACCCTCGGGTCACATACACAATGCTACGCCGTTTCTTTCACGAAACTTTCATACATTTCCTTTCCTTTCCTTTCTTTTCACAAAAACGCGCGTTCTCCGAAATCTATGAAATTTATCCAAAACCTATTGCAATTTATCGCATTTTACTCCACTTCCACACCCACTTTTTCGTGATCGATATCAAAAAAGGTGTTACAAACTCGGCTGCCCCCTTTTTTCGCGCCCTGGTTAGGGTATCCCTATGACGTGTATGTCGCCGGGACCCCCTTACAACAAACAAGAAGGAGGCGCTCGATCTAATATGGTGCGGGGGGAAGATGTTGACCATATGAAAGCGGCGGCACTCGATGAAATATGGAGAGTTTACAAGGTCAACAGGAAAGGTGCGCTTGATAATAGATGGTAAGTGTTTTTGTGGTTTAAGATTGACATAAGTAAAAAATACTAATTTAGCCGTATTTTAACCCAGGTTGTAACAATGTCCGGAATGGAGTCAGCAATGTCCGGATTTCAACAATGTCCAGATTCAGCCAGCAATGTCCAGATTCAGTCAACAATGTCCATATATCGCAACAATGTCCATTGTCACAGTGATACCGAGGGGTTGGAATCAGTTAGGTCATGTCAATCGGGTCGCAGAATTGGTCGCGATCATGTACCTCAAACTCCTTACGCAGGAACGGATGTGACAGAAAGCAAATGAAGAGATTGCAGGGTTATCTTCAATGTAACGTTAGAAGATACAGTCAGAAGTTGCTTGAATTGGATGTTTCAAAGGGTTGAGTGTTTATGTAGTAAATTTTTATTATAATTACAGAGCATGTAGAATCGCAAGAGTCCTTAGGGAGTGAGTGCACCGCTCCTGACAGAATTTGATGGACAAAAAGGCCAACTTTTTAATGATACATTCGTGACATAGCCGGTTGTGCCTGCAGCCATCACAACCCTAATCCGCAAGGTCAGATCTGAGATTGGTCTGAGGGAGCATAGGAAGGAAATCTAGGTTAGGTATCAGCTTTTTTTTCCCCCCATATCTGACGTTCCCTTCCATTAAATGGAATACCCAATGACCAGCAGCAAAGCAGTAAACTGGACAGAGAGTGTCACAACTTCATTGTTTGTCTTGCAGATGCAGCTTAAAAATATATTCTATGGTTTTCTGTCTCCTTTTCTTTGACCTCGGCTTTGTTTTGCTGTGGGCCGGGCGTCCCACTCGCCCTTATGCTCCCATCCGTCAGTGCTGCTCACCGTGCGTCTCCACTACTGAGATACGTTGGCCCCTGCGTTTTGATCAAGGTTTGCTCAATGTGATGGACGAGCTGAAAAGCCGCTCCTGCTACTTCTAACTTGCTAACAGCACAGTGTCCTACTCTCAGCTTGTCCTTCCCGGGAGCCTGCCCTCTTGTATTTATAGTCCTGGGCAAAGGTGGCAAACTGTGTCTCGGTCGGTTGCCCGGTTACGATCCATCTACTCACTTATCGGTGACTGCGAATCATCGCTCACTGAGATGAGAAACTGAATTCTGAATTTAATTGAACGGCAGGTGCCCTTTGCTTATGCACCTGGGCGACCGTGCGTTTGCATCATGTATGTTCATGTTCATTCCAAGTCAAACTTACATGATGAGAGCGTCTGTGTCCATACAAGTGGGTCGGTCAACACCCAGTCAACTTGTCGTGGCACGGACCAACAGGCAATCCATCGCAGGAGAGAAGAAAGCGGCTCAGATCTCAGCAGACGCAGACGCAGACCGTTGTTTGCGGAGATGGGGTAAAAAATGGAATGGCTTCGGAATCGGAGTTGTGCTATTTTTTTCTGTTTGGCGTGTCGCACTTTCCACAGATCCACTCTGGATTCCTCATAACAATCATCATCATGATGAGAGAGAAGACCAACAAGGCTTCCTCCCCAACCCAACTTTCGGGGCAGCACATGCAATTTGCTTGGGAAAAAAATTCTCCAAAAACAAAAACCTTGTCGCCCGCATTGAACCGTTAAGCTGTTCGACCGCCATCTCTATTTGAAGGTGCACAGCTGTCCTACTCCCACAGCACCAGCACAGATCGGATCTGCAGCCTACTAATAATAAAAGGCTCCTACTTCTTTACTTGCCAGTGTGGTGATTGAGAACCTGATCTGGGAAGGACTTGCTGCAGGACGGCATTCTGTACCTCCCTCATACACACATATACAAGCCCACTCCCATACATCCACCACCACCTCATATCACAATGACCGTCGCAACGGACAAACAGGCCGGCATGTCAGAGGACGAGATCCGTCTGGCTTCGGTACGTACGGCTTTTCAGATGCAAAGTATGGAAAAAGTATGAAAACTAATGAAACGTATTCACAAACAGCTCGGTTACCAGCAGAACCTCAAGCGGCAGTTCTCCGCATTCCAGAACTTCGGTTTCGTTTTGACCAATGCATCCGTACTGATCGGAATCGTACCACTTCTGGGCGATGCGATGCGGATGGGTGGGCCCGTCGCCCTCACCTGGGGTTGGCTCATAGTCGCTAGTTTCGTATTTTGCATCGCTCTTGGTATGGCTGAAATTTGTTCAACCTACCCCACCGCCGGTGGTCTCTACTACTGGACTGCGAAGCTCGGCGGCAAAAAGTACGGCCCCGTCTTTTCCTGGTTCGAGGCTTGGTTCAACAGTCTGGGTCAAATAGCCGGTGCCAGTGGGTCCGTCCTGGCCGCCGCTCGTCTCTTAGCAAACGCCATCGCCATCGGCTCCGGAAAGGTCTTGGACAAGTACGAGATCTTTGCCATCTTCGTGGCCATGATTATAACAGGTGCCATCATGAACTGCGTCGGCGGAGTGGGCCTGAAAGTGACCAGCATCTTTTCCGTCTGGGTGCACATCCTTGGCACCATCGTGATCGTCATTGTCCTCCTCGTAACCGCCGACGTTAAGAACGATGCCTCATTTGTGTTCAGTCGCTTCAACGACGCTTCAGGGTACACCGAACACGGTTTCCCCAAGGGCGTCGTCTTTATGTTGGGTCTCCTCACCTCTCAATGGTCCATGTTAGGTTACGACTCCTCCGCCCACATGTCCGAGGAAACCAAAGATTCCTACGTCAATGGTCCCCGCGGTATTGTCTACACCGTTATTGCTGCTGTCACCATGGGTTGGGCCCTCATCCTCGGGTTCATGTTCTGCATGGACGACATTGAGGCCGCGGTCAGCTCCGACTTTGGAGCTGCCGGTTACGTCTTTTACCAAACCGCCGGCCAAAAGGGTGCCATCTTTTTGCTCGCTATCGTCATTTCTGCCGGCTGGTGTTGCGGTGTCGGTACCATGGCTGCCAACTCTCGCATGTTTTACGCTTTCGCCCGTGACAACGGTCTTCCCGCGTCCAAATTCTGGACCACCTTGAACACACGTACCGGTATGCCCATCCGCCTCGTCTGGCTCTCAGCCACGCTTGTCATTATCCTCGCCATCCCATCCATGTTCTCTGGCGAAGCAATGAGTGCTATCGCAGGAATATGTATTATTGGATTCACCGTCTCCTACGCCATTCCCGTTTTCCTCCGCATCACCGTCGGCCGTCACACTTTTGTCCAATCCGAGTTCAACCTGGGAAGATGGTCTACCATTTTGGGTGCCGTCGGATGCGCGTGGACGGCTTTGGCATTCGTCATGTTCCAAATGCCGTTGGCTCTGCCAGCTACCGCGAACACCATGAACTACACGCCTGTGGCTGTCGGTTTCATGTTGGTGTTTGCTGGTGGGTGGTACGCTCTGGACGCACACAAATGGTTCAAGGGACCCATCCCTGACATTGTGGACATGGATGTCAAAAACGACATGGAGTCTTCAGTGGCGACGCTGATCGTTGAAGAAGACTCGTCGCGTCCAATCAAGAAGTGAACATGATCGGACCATGAGATGACGGATACGATGTTGCACAGTCACCTCATCCGGCAACTCCTTACTGCTGCATATGCATGTGTTCTATTTATTGTTGTTAGATGTGTTTAGAATATTGAACAGTGGACGGACGCCCCACGAGTGCAATCAAAAGGACAGATTCTAGTACCTTGTATTTAATGGGTTTAATGAACGAGAGCAAATGCTTTCCTATTGCATTTCATCGTATTTACACTAACTTACAAAGATAAACTCAAAACTAGAACTACCTAACTATATACTGATGCCGAGTCCCTCTAAGAGGAGTCCTACATCTTCCAACATCCATGGCACGTCATCGCCAGCTACTCTCATCAACGGTCTGCGTCAGAATCGTTGCCAGAGGATGCCTTGATCTTCAGTTCATCCAGTGCCTCCTTCAGTTTGTCCCTTCGCCCGTCACGTCGGCTAATTCTCCATCAACCGCTCGTTCTCTCTCCTCAAGCCTCGAATCAATGAATGCAACGCAGAGAGCTCTGCAGGCGTGACCGGCTGCAACCGCTGTTTGACTTCATAATCATGTCGAAGGGTCGTGATGGACTGCACCGTTTAATGTCCGAATGAACGGGGACAACGCGTCCGTTACCAAATCGCCAGTGAGGATCGGCGTACGGGGCAAGCAGACGTTCGCCTTTAAGTGCCTCGAGAAGGTCTTCAAATTCTGTAAGAGAGAGGAGATAGGATTCGTTTCGCAGCAAGAGGGCGATGGAGAAGCGGAGTATGTGAGGATAGCGCCTTCGCTGAATATCAGGTCCCAGATGCGGTCGATGATTTGAGAGGGATGGTGTAGACGACAGGGTGAGAAACCATTGCGAGCGTACATCTGGGAGGTTATTCCGAGCGTCGCAAAGTGCTGGTGCAGGTTGGGAAAAGAATGTGGAGGAAGTGCGTGTGGAGATGTAGGAGCGTGTGCAGGAGAGGCATGGTGGGAGTAAACAGTGTACGGAGGCCGTGTGGGGGTGATTGCGGACGTTGGACTGATCGGAGAGGAATGGATGAGAAGGGAGAATGTTTGTCCTCTGCGAGCTGGAGTTTGCGACTTTAGAATGGACCTGAGAATTCAACATACGAACGTTCGAGTGGGTACTCACCCTTGCATAATCAAACTCCAACTACAAAACTCAATCCCTGACAGTAGCCTACTTCTGGGTCGTAACACTGTACGCTTTCAAATCCTAAACAGCTTGTCCTGCGCCTCCCGCCTTCTCGGAACTGCTCCAAATCAGGAACGTACGGGAGATATCCGCCTGATGATTCGCTCGTACGGCGAATCCTGCTTTAATAATATGGGTATGTTGGGAAAACCGGGACGGAGAGATGGCCGATAAGAATAGCCAAATCTGCGGTCGCCGAGAAGAAGGGATACCATTTCGAACCTTGGAACGAATGAATGTGGAATTCTGTTGACTGCTGCAACCGGGTTCGCGTCGTTGATCAGTTCTTCCCAAAATTGCACATCCTCATCTTTGCCATCGTCGCATCGTCGCTTCAATGTCAAATTTCGTAGTGTGGGTTGATACCCTCTGATACTCCCATCTTCAACGTAGACGGTCTTGGGATTCAGCGTAAGCGCTTGATTCTGACACTCCGTCGCTTCAGCAGAAATTTAACAGATTCATCATCCAAATCGGCCATAACACTTGAATTCGCCTTGGTTCTTTTTCAACGAGCGATGAAGCGGATGCCCTGTGCAACGATGCGGATGGCGGCGAGCTTTCCGTGATGGCTTCTTGTCAGATACAACGCCCAGATACGAGGCGCCAGTTAACAGAATTTCTGTCCAGACGTACGGTTGATCTTCAGGTCGTTCTTCTTGTCGGTCGGAGGAGTAGGTGGGCTTCTGGGGCAAGACTGCTTGTTCGGGGAGTGATGAGCGGGGGCTGGGCCTTTGCCTTTGTCCTTGCTGAAGTGATTCCTTTTGCACTACTTTTTTCCTGCACCTCTGATACAGGTTGCTCAGTTGCGAGGTCGGGCAAAGCCTCTGCTGACGCCGCGCGAGACGTCAGGGCAGTGGTATCCGACATCTCTTCTCCTCAGCGGTCGCTGTTATGGTTTTAGAATCACCTTGCTTCGGCTTGCTCAGCTCGGCCATGACGGGTTCGGGGGACATGTCTTTCCTGGACAAGTTGTTAGTCCTCCTTCTAACTGCGGAAGCGTAGGACGCAGTAACGGCCTCCGGCTTTCAAAGGTAGAAGCCTGTTCAATGGTTCAACCTTTTTATAGGAATGGTTCCTCCCTCAGCTCGAATGTTGGACCTGAAACTGGAAGTGTGATTTTAAAGGGCTGAGTGCGATGCCACCGCGAACAGAAAGTTGATCGCAAAAGGACTGTTATGTTATTATCAACAGCTACTTCCACTCCTTGATAGTGTGACCAGCTATATAAGCATGCCGTACGTTCGGCTACAGTCTGCGGGTGCTTCTTTCAATGTTGGAAGCAGACGAAAGCACTGGATTGGGTGTACTTGAGCTTGCGTTAACAGATACATACCGTCCCCGCCGACAGGCACTCTCGCTTGTTAACAAGGAGACGACCTTACTTGCTCATTCATCCATATCCTTAGGAAACAACGACGGTGGCTGCATTCATGATGGCCTTGCGCGAGTGGATTCAAGACATGGAGTGCTGTTCGAGCTTGGCTACCTACTTACAGGGAATGCCTGGGGCTGGCTAGCAAGATGCAAGGTAACATAATAGCCAGAGCACATCCGTTTCTCATAACGAGGATGACATGAACAGTCTCCGTTTGCTCCACCTGTGGCATGAAGGACGAAACATCTGGCGTGATTACAGGTGCTTGTGCATAGGGCGCACATGCAAGTTACCCTTTTCACAGTTCTTTGACAGCCCGTAATTGAACCGTCACTCATCGACATTGTCTACGGTTTCATTAGCACCATCGGACTCTGGTTAGCGTAGCTGAAATGATGGGTTCACTGTTCGTCTCGGTTAAGTTGGACATCGACGCGGCCATTCAAGATCAACACCAAAACGGATGGCAGCTTCCATAACCTTTGGACGTCTCATCATTGTTAAAAGAGAATCCGCTAGCACCGTCGTCATCATGGGCACATGAGGTCCGTAGCCAGGGGTTACGCTTGCCAACAACGAACAACAAGCCTGAAGAGGACGTGCACCGGATTCAAGGACACTAGGTTTTAAAGGAACATTCCGATGAAGGAACCGCGAATGAAGTCGGGCACTACCAGACTCAGATGCCGCCACAGGACGAGGAGATTGCCGGCACCATCGGAGGCCAGAGGCCAAGTGACCGCTACGGAGTAACGAGGTTCGGTCACCGGCAGAGACCACCAACAAGGGCAACGGAGACAACGTTTCGGTATTAGACGAGGCAGTTCTTGAGTCTGCAAGGTTTCGACGGTAGTCGCTACTTTCCAAAAGAGCGAACGTTTCCGAAGGCATGATCGTGCTTTCATTTGCCGGATCGACCTGTATTCACTTTTTGACGCCGTGTTTCTATATATTCGAGTTCACCGTATCACGGTGTGCCTGTCTGTCGCGGATGTCCCGACAAAGGTCTCACCCACTGGGATTCAAAAACCAATAAAGGATGTAAAGCTCACAGAGAGTAATGGAGCAGGGTTTTTGCACGAAAATTACGGTCCTCAGCTCGAATTGCTCTGGACCAGGCCCTGCTTGCTGATTCATCAGGGACCACGCTTAGTATGATGGAGTGGATGCGTCTGTCGAGCTTGCACAGGAGTCTCTCCCGATCAATTTGGAAACCATTATGGAAGAATTCGCGACACTTGTGAACGATAGCTACAGAGTGCTTCAACATCGCCGTTTCTTTTGAGATATTGCTCACCCAGAGCAGGGAACATAGTCCTGGTTGAACCGTTGAGGATTTGCAAATGGAGATGGACGACTTGTTAGTGGAACTGCCGTTTACCGCCGCTGAAGCCAGAGAAAACATGTGCAAATCGGCCAGAAGTGCCCGTGACCTGGTTAAAGTGCTGCGAACGGCGGGCATGCCTTCTTCTCGCAGCACTTCGAACCTTTTTGCCTGATATCGCAATACCGCGGCTGAGGTCGATCTCCTACCGCTGAGGCCGTCGACTTCTGG
>JAHLKF010000066.1:0-10768 GCA_025558075.1 Gaertneriomyces semiglobifer
TGAGAAAGAAGGCCACAAAACTTGTGCCACCAGTGAATGCAACATATTTGCAATGTAGCCCTTCAGTCAGTCCTGTAGATAGTTGCAAGGTAAATGCCTTGCCAAAGGATATACTTGAGCAGATGTGTTTGATGATGCCAAGTTCTGTGCTGCAAACATCAGGTTTGGTCTCTGAAACTGATCCAAATCATTCTAACCAAATATTACATGGACACATTTCAAGTGGATGCTATAAGACCGTTTGACCAATGTCTCACACCATACTGCAACCAAAACCTCAACCTTGGCATCACATTCACAAGATCTGTTTAAGACTCTAAGGACTACAGGAAAATGTTAGTACGGTTGTGAAGGTGAACATTACAAGAGAGTCAACACAATATATATGAACATTGGGTTGTATTTGTTCCACAGGGATGAACAAACAGTCTAAATGTTACTATTTGCGGATGTACATGCCCAGCTGGCAAGAATGGGCCAGCTCAGTGTAAGCCCAAAAATCAACTATTTACTGATTTCCAAAGTGAGGAATGATCTTTCAACAAGTGCATGCACATAGAAGTTAGCAAAAGGACGAGCACGCTAGCACTAAAGATATTTGCATTTTGACCTTGGTACCTCATTTGGGGCACTTGGTCCAGTTGCCCATGCCATGCTGGACACACTGGCTGTGTGTTGAGACTTCATTTGCCTAATCAACCCAGGTCATGGCCAACCACATGGTAGGTCACTCACTTAGCTCTCATACAAGTATTGCATGCATCACTCAGTTCTTGGTTAACATTTGAGTGCACTCAGCACTTCCTTTCGTGCGCTCATGCACCATGGCCTCATAACCAACAAAAGATTGTTGTAAAGGGGTTCCGGTGACATACACGTCATAGGGATACCCTAACCAGGGCGCACGCTATGACATGGGTTCTTATCCATATCAGCGCATACACGTGCGTCATGTGCCCATGTGCACGTGACCCATGTGACTGATGCACAGGAACCTGCTGATGCTCTTATCCTTCTTATAAGCTCTGTTATCTCTCAAGTCTAAGGTTCTAAGTTCTAAACTGACGGTTGCGTTAAGCGCTTCCCGACGGAAAAGATCATGTGACTTAGGGCAGTGCTGACATAGCAGTTACCGATAACGGGGTAACCCCAATGGCGTGTATGCCACCGGGATCCTATTACAACAGTGACTGGGTGCCCTAACACCCGACACGTGACCTTTACGGTCGGGTGGTTCTTTTATGCTGGGCATTCAACTGTACTCTTAGAACATTAGACTTGAATACACATAAGCTTATTAGAAGGACCAGAGCCTCAGCAGGATCCTCTGCAACAGGTTATGAGCCCCTGGCATCGATAGCTGTCACCTGCTTATCCTCTGCCCTTCAGTCTCCGGATGGAACGGCCTGTTACCGACGATTCCTCACTTGCCCGAGCGATCACGCTGTTTTCCCGACATACGACGCTCCCGACACCGTTAATCTCCCTGCCAGCGATTAACGATGCCTGACACTTATTGATCCCCCTGCCTGCGATCAACGACGACTGCCATTGATCCCCCTGCCTACGATCAACGACAACTGCTTATTGAACACCCTGCCTGTGTTCAACGACAACTGACCCTTATTGCACCTTGCCTGTGTATAACACTTTTTTTTTAGATGGCCCGCTCGACCCGCAGTGCCAAGGAGGAATTCTCGGCCCCCGACAACCCTCCGTCACTGTTTGCTGAATGACTGTTAACCGACACGCTTAAGAAAATCACCCCGTTCGACGGCAATCCCCAGGATGCTGCCTCCCGACTGTTGTCATTCATCCGCTCTATCACCATGATTCACACCTTACGCCCCGATCTCACTGAGGAGGACCTTTTCTTAGTCGCCACCTGCAACCTTTGTGATTATGCCCTTACATGGCTCGAAAACTGAAACCTCTCCGCTGGAAAAGGTGATTCTATTACTCAGTGGACCCCTCTCCGTCGTGCGCTCCATCAACGCTTCATTCCTGCTGTATATCTGGACTCCCAGTGCCTTGCCCTGCAAAACCTCTCTCAAACCGGTACCGTCGGCGAATACAACTCTGCTTTCGAGAAAATTCGCTTAACCCTGCCAAACATGGACTCTGACGACGTTTGCCCTACTTAAATTTGCGGTCTCAAACCTTCGGTTCGTGACCGCATTCGCAATCGAGTTGCCGCTGACACCCAGACCCTTGACGCCTTACAAATTGCCGCCCTGGACTTGGATGCTTCTGTGTACACGAAACCTCGCACTCCTGGCACTCCTGAAGCCTTTGCCGCTGCCGCCGCCGCCACGCACTGTCGCCATCGCCCCACGCCGGCGGCCCATCCCTGTGACGTCTGCAACCAAGGTACCCACTACATTCGTGATTGTTCCCTTGTCATTGACGCAAGAAACACGCTCAGTCCGGCCCGGCCGCACATGCCGCTGAACTTGAACATGACGACGCCGACCTCTCTGATTCACCTGATCCCGCGGATGACACTGACTCCGATCCCGAGGCCTTCCTTGTGTTATCGACTGACCGTGACGCGCCGCACTCTATTGCTCTCGACTCGGGTGCCACGCATAGCATCATTCGCGACCGCTTTCTCCTGATGGAATTTCAAGCTTTTCCCTTGGCCCGACAAATCTCCGGCATCGGCACGTGCGCTGCTTACGGCAAGGGAACCTTAATCATCAACACAACGTCACGGTTTACTTAAGCTTACTGACGTGCTCTATGCTCCCGAATGTCCGCGGAACCTGCTCTCCTTTGCATCATTGGCCCAGTCTCGTTATGCCTTAGACTTCTCGGCTGATCTTAGTGCCGGGTGGATTACTCATCGCAAGTCCGGTGCTCGTGTAGCTGATGTCATACGTCACAATAAACTTTATTTTATTGCTGGGTATACCACTGCCTCTCTGGCTGAATATGAGGCCTTTACCACCTATGTCCGCAAGTCCGTGTGCATTGCGCATCGTACGTCGCGTGTCGCCCCCCGTGACCCCCCGTCCGTGACTGCGCCCCCGGTTACCGTCACTGCGCCTCCGACGGCACAGCAACTTCACGCGCCCGACACGGTGGCACAGCACTTTCCGACAAATCGACCAGAATCGACCAATTCAACCGAGTCGACACCGTCGACACCGCTGACACCTCCGACACCTGCGATTGCGGCTGCTGACACTGTTTATTCACAAGATATACCGCCTACTTCACATGCTATCACTGATCCTGCCCCTAGTTCCGCTGACTCTGTTACTCTTAAGCTCTGGCACCTACGTTTCGGTCATCCGAGCGCTGCTAATCTCCAACTAGCGCTTCGCGCATATGGTATTTCCGCGCCCGGCACCCTTGCGACCTGCATTGGGTGTCGTGTCGCTAAGTCCCGACGCTCTCCATTCAATCATGACAACCCCCAACCTGCAACCCGTGTCCTTGGTCGCATCCACAGCGACGTGCAGTCAGTCGAGCATGACACACTCCATCACTGCCCGTACCTTGTCACGTTCATCGACGAACTTACTCGATACGCACATGTTGCCATCATCAAACATAAACACGATGTCCCCGCCGAATTTCACGCTTTCCGCCAACATGCTGAAAACCTCCATGGATGCAAAATCCTTGAACTGCGATGCGACAACGGCGGCGAATATCTAAGTCATGCCCTTGTCGGCGATCTCCGGCAGCACGGCACTCGCGTTCGTCCCACCCACACATACTCCCCGGCGCAAAATGGCATCACCGAGCGTTATAATCAGACGTTAATGACACAAACCCGGGCGGTCATGCTGTCGAGTCACATACCTCAGCACTTGTGGGGGGAAATCGTCGTTGCTGTCAACTACCTCCGTCAGAGCACCCCGTCCCGCGCCATTGGAAATGCAACTCCATATGAAAAATAGCACGGTTCTCCTGCGGACGTGGCGAACCTGTGGGTCTTGTGGTCCGACGCTTATGTTCACATCCCCGTCGAACGCCGTCCCCACAAAAAGCTCGAACCCCGGGCTCGTTGCATGAAACTGATCGGGTACACTGACTCCACGGGTTATCACTTCTATGATTCCCTGACACAGCGCATCCATCGGTCCTGCGACGTCACGTTGGATGAAACCAACTATGTCGATCCTGCTCCCGACACTCCCGATGATGAAGTCTTTGAAGTCAAGTACATTGTCGATGAACGGATCGCACCGACGGAGGAGCATCAATATTTTGTTAAGTATGTCGGGTATTCTGAGCCTGAATGGAACGATGCGTTCAACTTACACGGCTTGCCCGTTGTTGATGAATATTTTGCTCGTAAGCATCGCTCCCCGGCATCTTCCTCCACGTCCCCTTCTACAGTCGAGGCCTTAGTAGTGTCCGCTCTGGACGGCCCCCGTGCCCGGGAACCCGTCACTTATAAGCAAGCGCTGCGCTCACCTGATCGTCATGCCTGACAGCAGGCCATCGATAAAGAGCTCTAGTCCTTTTTTGACAATCAGACGTGGATGCCCGTCGACGCCTTGCCGTCTGATGCTTATGCCTGTTGTAATAGGATCCCGGTGGCATACACGCCATTGGGGTTACCCCGTTATCGGTAACTGCTATGTCAGCACTGCCCTAAGTCACATGATCTTTTCTGTCGGGAAGCGCTTAACGCAACCGTCAGTTTAGAACTTAGAACCTTAGACTTGAATACACATAAGCTTATTAGAAGGATAAGAGCATCAGCAGGTTCCTCTGCAACAGTGAGTGCCCTGAATGGGGCAGATGTTGGAATATATAGAACCCTTCGAGCTATCCTTGCATCGTGCCCGAAAAAAAAAACATATTAACCAAAAAAAGGAAAGCATCAATCGGGGTTCAGAACTTCAGATGGGTCGTGGAATACCCTTCCTTTTATAGATTAACTATTGTCGCGTGACTGAGCAGCGTTCTCGCGCGGAGTTTTGACCCAGTTCATTCATAACATCAGCTTGACATCCATCAAGTCATGGACGAAAGGAGTTTCACCCGATGTTTCTTTAATTTAGGACATGCTCCAACTGAACTTGTACCGCACCGTGCCGTTCATTGAATGAATGAGAATGTTCTGTTCGATCGTTTAGCGGAGGAGGTTGTTCGCTCTTGGCACTCGAGCTGAAGTGACGTTTGAAAGGATCATGCGAAAATTGAAGTCCCTTCAGATACTATATTTACGATGCTGTTTGGGACCTGGCGAGTTGATGCCGGCTGCATCACAGAAATATTTGATCCTCTGTGCCGCATGGGAACTGCCATCCAAGGAAAACGCATAGCGATAGCACGATGGTGATCATGACAAAGCTTGCTTCGTGTGCCTTCTCTCTCCTTGTCACCCTTAATGGAGCATGGGCAACAGTGTACCCGCTTCTCACTACAGCCCTCCAACCCCCAGTTGGAGTCAACGCGGTCAAGAATGTCGACTTCCCGCTGCTCCGCACGGAGTACGCGCACATTGCGGGAGTTCCCAATAGGTAGGGGTCGTGTGAATCTCTTGGCTTTTGAGGCCGGGCATTTTCACCATTAACGTTTGTTTCAAACAAATACCATTGCTCATCATTACAAAAACATTTTCTCCCTCGTTCTCTATGAAACCATGTTCGACCGGGTGCCTTCTACAGCGCAAAGTTCCATGACCCTCATGTTATGGGTGTGTGCCGTCTGGCCGAGTTCAACGCGCAACAGGAAGCCGCCTTGGATCCATCTACACTCTTAAATCCTCAGCTGGCCCTAATCAGTTTTGGGGACGCCTATACTGCCGGTTGCCCACGTTATAGTTATCTGGGCTATGTACGTCCTCTGTTAAAGCCGCTGTGCCGCCGGGACCTAACCCTCATGGCCTCTCTGTTTTTGTTTGCACTCATCAATAGGCAAATGGCTGGTACCGAGAGTGCCCAGAAGGAACGGATGTGGTGCAAATGCTCCAGAAACCTGGTCTGCTTCCTTGTTCAACCGCAGCAACTAGACCCCAGATGGCTCTGTGGATTCAGATGGGACCGGTATGTTTGCAGGATGATATGCCCCTTACTAAAGTTTAGCTAAGGTCGTTTGTTCCCAATTGAAAGTTGGATAATTGGTGCTGTCGGGATATACTCTTCGGAGCACGAAATCCGATGAACGGGTACAATGAAGAAGTAAGTTGCGACGACCCGCGTTTATTGATGGCGATGAATAACCCGGTTGGCGATTGTGAAACAGGAAGCACAATCCCTAGTTCCTCAAACCGGCATTTCGGTAGAGGATGCACTTTACTTGTTCGACCAAAGCAGCATAGCCTATGTCAATGTTACGTCTGGTGGGATCTACTGAAAAAAGTTCGATGTCTTTGTTCGAGCGAAACACTAATCCTTGCGTTTCCATATAGAGGATGCGCGGGAGAACTATACTAAGATCATGAGATCCAAAGGCCTCGATATTTACATGATTTTCCGGCAAATCATCAGTCTCATTTACGTTGTCGTCGAAATTGCGTACGTTGCTTCCGTTGGATTTCTTCATTGCATTCGAGTTCGAAACTAAACGATCTAACCAGGGTCATAGTTTTAACAATTCGTCATGAAGGAGTCCAGTTAAATTTGAAGGTAGGTATTCGGTTTTTCGGAAGTTATATTCCTTGATGAGTGGTGCTAATGTCTTTATTCCCTCATGGGACAGTGGGGGGTGCTGGTGGGCATTTTCCTGATGACACTCCGTACGTTTTGACTGCGGTAGAGACAAACATCACAAGCCTCTCATCCTCTCCCATTCATCCTGTTTCGTTCCTAGTAACGTCGGGTCTCCATGCTTTGTTTTTGGCTTTCCGAAAAAATAGCTATCAACTACCAACACATGGCACTCCGGCTCAAATCAGCTTGATGTGGTACGACAGTCAGATCTTCTCGCGTTGCCGCTCTCGGTAATTCGATGCACCATCTAAACTCCTGAATCGCCGTTCTTGCAGCTTTGGATTTATGTTCGGTTATGAAGCTTTGTCTCTCATGTTGCTGAAATGGTTGACTGTGAGTGGGTGTGACTTGATCAATTTCAGCGTACTAAACTGCTCACATCCATTTGGGATCTGCAGATATCAGCAAGTGGCGGAGAATTTTCATCACTCCAGAAATATGGGCTTCATGCGTACAGGTATAATGTTGCGTCGTTTTACAACTTGATGGTCGGGGAATGACGGTTCATGGTAATCTTTTTCATTATCTTTTGGTGATTTCAGAGCTTTCATTTTCCTGACGATGGTCTGGTTTCCCGTCATAACAATTGTCTGTGTTGTGGCAATTGTGAGAGCAGCTGCGCTGAATAGCCTTGACGTTTTGGACCTATTCTTCAAGGTAGGGTCGCGGCGCACCTTCTGCAATTTTCACTTGTACTTCATCTTAGTGATGCTCTCTTGATTATCTTAGCTTTTTGACGCCTTATGTGGCTCTCTGTCCATATCTCTGTTCGCTCACGCTTCCGGTTTCCTTTATTCTGGTATTCGCCTTACATCCGCCATGAATAAAGCGAAAAGACTGCAAGGCGGGGGTGCTTCAGGTGGTAAGCACGTACAAGGAGCGACTGTTCCAAGGACGAAACGAAATGGCCTGACAGAGACAGTAAGAAACCTAATGATTGCCGTCGTGTTTGGGTACGAATCTGCAGTTGATGTTCGTCATTCTTTGTTTTGCGCGTATTGTTTACTATCATTTACTATTGCGCATGGTTTGTTAATCCATTTCGGTTTCTTGGGTTATTAGGTGGACTATCCTTGGTGTAGAGCTAGCAATGCAGTGGGCGTTCGGTTTGGGCTCTCGGTACGGCTTCTGGTCGTTCATTTTCTACGACATTTGCATTGCTTGGATTGCTGCGGCGTCGTATGCCGCCATGTCTGCGGGAATGATGGAAACCGTCATGGGCACTCAGAGCAACTCTCGAACCAAGCAGCGCCTCACTACCTCGACGGTAAGCCGTCCCCCAGAAACGGAACCCGAGGCCTGAAGATGCTCCTGTGTGTTGCTTACCCAACTTTCCTGAAGCTTCTTGCCGTACACTCGCGAGAAGATGGAGATGACTTCAGATGCCAACTTTGCGCCCGTTTCATGCAGGCGTCCACAGGGATGTTTGGGCAATTTATGGCGATTGGATGGAAGCATTTTGTCGTGAAACAATACAGCCGGTTTTCTCAGCGGTGAAGCCATGTTTGATGCACCACCATCTCTTTCTCTGTGTCAAACATTCGTGTAAGCAGCCAGCGAACGTGGACCTGAATTCGCGTAAGAATTACTCGGCACTGAAAAGCCGATTTGCTCAAGTTACAGACAGTGGCACTGTGTGCTTGGAGCACGTTATTGGGCCGTAGGTTTGAGGATGCCCAATGATCAAACTTCTCATTGTGATCTTGTCCTCAGAAAGCTTCGTTCTACATCTCGCGCAGTGCCGATGGAAGGGATTTGCGCCGGTTTTGACTTCAAGAAAGGTTCAGATTGAGGTAACGTCTCCCGATCTCTTAGGCGCCATCAGACAGTAGCTCTGTCCTCCTTCAGGCATCGTGGACTAAGTAAATATACTCATAAAAGACGACTTGCAGCGGAGACAGCGATCCGTCGGCGGGACCGTGGCTGATTTACTTCTAGGATATGAACACTTGGACCAAAAAATCTGTGACATGGACAACCTGGGAAACTGCCAGCACGCGTCCTCAAGTCTCGCTGACCCCTTCTCGGTCTCCTTAATTAAGATGTGAGCGTGTGCTTGGACAGTGGTGTCTGCCCTGCCTGGACATTTTTTAAAAGGGCATCTACGGTGATTCTAAACATCACCCCTGGCCTTTCTTCAAGATTGTATGTTCATGATATAATGGTGTGGTAGTGGCAAACTTTTGCACCTCATGTGTGTGCCATTGCAATGTAATGTACGGTACCAGCATATCCCTAGAAACGATCCGAAGATTTAGCACTCAACCATGTCAATATTCCTACAAACTCATGAATTCATTTCCCTTTCCAAAAACCTCACAAAATTTATACATGAAAGAGAAGCTTTCATCCTAAAGGTGATGACCGCTTTCATCAACATCCACTACCACCAAAAGCCGCTGAAACCCACATGGCCGGTATACCCCCATGGTGCAAACAGCAAACAGATCGCAACGTAGCACGCGTGGCATAGGCATGCGCGTGCCGCTGCAATGCCGAATGTGGATTTCTTACAAGTCAGCAAGGTTGGGTCTGGGAATTGGAATCGGAACAAACTTGTCCAAATCAATCCCCTTGGATTTCAGACCTGCTTCAGCATGAGTGGGCACGAGTGTGCGATTAAGTGCAGGCTGAATGCTCAATTCTACATGAAGGGCACTTAGCACAGTGCGTAAGCAGATGCTCAAAATTGACAGCATGACGCACCCATCGGGCTGAAATCAAATAATGGTGGCAAGTCCCGCCCATTCGGCATCCTCGTTTCTGGAAGGCGCAGCTCATCGAAAAAGCTATGCGCCATGGCTTCAATAGCCGTCAATCGGAAAGTTGGTGTGTACTCTAGTAACTTCCCCATCAAATCCAGCGATTCGGGTGTGGTCGGTTTGTTGCGAAACACCTTGGACCATGGCGCTGGTTTAATCTGCGGAAACTTGTATTCCGTGTAATTTTTATTCATGGCCTTAATTTGCTCCCGAGTAGGCGTCCCCAGAACTTTGATGATTTCGACGAGTTGATCAACACCCGACTCACCGGGGAAAATGGGCTGACCGAGCATGAGCTCTGCCATGACGCAGCCTGTTGACCACACATCTTGAACGTAAACGATAAGTCTTAGGTAAGTTGACAGATCGGGCGCCAGACATTAAATGCTGCGACTCTTACCGATGCTGACATTGTAGTCCGTGCTGCCGAATATAAGCTCCGGAGCACGGTAGTAACGAGAGCAGATGTAGCTGACATTTGGCTCATCTTTTATGAGGATCTTGGCGCTGCCAAAGTCACAAAGTTTCAGCACTCCCGTTGTTGGATCGAGCAACTGTTGGCGCAGCGGAGAGAAAGAAGTGTCAATCGCTGGAACATGATCTAGCCTTCATACCATACGTACCAAGTTTTGGGGCTTGATATCACGATGACATATCCCAAGCGAGTGGATGTAAGCTAACGACCGGAATACCTGGTACATGTACAGTTTGATGCTCAACATGGGCATCACCTGTTTCATTTTCGCATAGTGCCTAGAAGCGCGGTATATCGTCTCCGGAATGTACTCGAGGCAGAGGTTCAGGAAAACTTCGTCTTTCTTCTCTCCATTTGAGTAAAAGAATGCCTTCAAACTACATATATTGCGGTGGTCAACTAAGCGCATGATTTGGAGTTCGCGATTTTTGAAACGTTTATCTTGAAGAACTTTCTTGATCGCAACGGGTTCGTGGGAAGGAAGGAGTTTCGCCTGAAAGACAACACCAAAGGAGCCATTCCCAACGACCTTATAACCAGTGTACTGAAGCTCGACGGCCTGTCCTGTGCGGCCGTCTTGTGCGGGTACGGTGTTGATTTTAGATGGGTCTGGTTCGTTGCTGAGGCGAATCCCGTTAATGACGTTAGCGTTGTTAGAAGAGGCATCTTTGGCGGAGGCCGGCTGCACGACGTTGCGTTTCTTGCTCGACATGTCCGTAATGTCGGTGGTCTCAGACGCGTGCGGTGGAGAGAAAGAAATGCCGTAGAACGGGACAGAGAAGCCGGCGGTTTACGCGTAGGCGCTCGAGCGAAACGCCTTTCTTGGTCAAGCCGTCGAAGGGGGGCAATTAGCT